>APFE031201780.1:0-49300 GCA_000404065.3 Pinus taeda
ACAAGTATCTACTTGTTAAAGATGGAATTGAATACTTTGTAAGAGCTCATAAGCTCAAGAATAATTATACTCTCATAAACTCAAGGCAGATGAAAAGAATGATAAATTCATGCAAAGAATTCTTAATGATGGTTGTAAAGGAAAGGAAACCTGATAAAGCCAATGTATTCGAGGGCTGTAATGCTAAATAGCAAGTTGATTTAGAAAAGGTTATTTCAAAGTATGATATCTTGTTTCAAGAACATAAAGGTCTTGCCACCCAAAAAGGAAATAGTACATGATATTATTTTGTAGCAAGATGCTCCATTTCCTAACATTGGAATGTACAGGTTGTCTACTTTAGAGAATTCTGAAATCAAGAAGCAGGTGCAGGAGTCGCTCGAGAAAGGGTTCATCAGGCCTAGCACATCACAATGTCGGTCACCAATAGTTTTGGTGAGAAAGAAGGATGGCTCTTGGAGAATGTGCATTGATTATCGAGCACTCAATAAGATAACAATAAAAAATCGTTATCTCCTTCCTTGCATAGATGATCTTTTAGATCAATTGAAGGAAGTTGTTTATTTCTCCAAGCTAGACTTGCACAGTGGATACCATCAGGTCAGAGTTGTAGAACAAGATGCATGGAAGACTGCTTTCAAAACAAAGCAGGGATTGTATGAGTGGCTGGTTATGCCTTTTGGCTTAAGTAATGCTCCTGCTACTTTCATGAGATTAATGAATGATGTACTCACACGTTTTCTTGATGATTTTGTTATTGTGTATCTGGATGAAATTCTGACTTTTAGCAAAATGTGGGAAGAACACTTAAAGCATGTTAAGCAGACATTAGATGTTTTGAAAAGAGAAAAACTTCATGTTAAAATCTCAAAATGTGAATTTGGCAAAACATCTCTAAATTATTTGGGTCATATAGTAGGGAGTGGTGAATTGAAGATAGATCCCTCTAAGGTGGTAGTCATTGTAAATTGGCTTAAACCCAAATCTGCTACAGAAGTTAGAAGCTTCTTAGGAGTAGCACAATATTGGAGGAAGTTCATTTCTAACTTTTCCTCAATTACAGCTCCCTTACATGCTTTAACAGGATTGAACAAGGTGTTTCAGTGGGGAGGTAAACAGTAGAAAGCCTTTGACACCTTGAAAGAAATGATTAGTACAACACCTGTACTAGAACTGCTTGATCTCCAAAGACCATTTGAGATCCAAATAGATGCCAGTGACTATGCCATGGGAGCAGTGTTGACACAGCATGGTAAACCCATATGTTATCATTCTGAGACTTTTAATCCTGCAGTAGTTTACTATCCTACATATGATAAAGAATTGTATGCATTAGTACAGAATGTGAAAAAGTGGAAACATTACTTAATGGGTAAAGAGACAGTAAATATCTACACTCCCAAACTAAGTTGCAGCAATCAAGACACTACAGATGGATGGGTTTTCTACAACAGTTTCATTTAGTCATCAGATATAAAAAGGGCATACATAATAAAGTTGCAGACATGCTATCTAGACCTATTATAAATGCATCTACTATACTTAAGCATAATTCTGTGTTACATGAAAGCTACATTGAACAATATGCTCAAGATATAGACTTTAAGGATGTATATGCAACTTTAAGTCAAGGCAAACAAGTAGAAGAATTGGATTATCATGTAAAGGACCAACTCTTATACCATTTTAGGAAGTTATGCATTCCACAAACTGAGAGAGTAAAGATAATTAGGGAAGCACACACTTCTCTGATATCAGGTCACTTTCGGGTAAGTAAAACAGTTGCACCTCTGCAAAGATTTTGTTATTGGCCAATAATGAACGAGATAGTTTCTAGATATGGAAGAGGGTGTACTATGTGTGGTAAAAGAAAGCCAACAATAGAAAAATAGGCTTGTACACTCCATTACCAGTTCCTTCTCACACTTGGGAAAGTGTTTCCATGGATTTTGTTGGAGGATTGCATAAATATAGGAAAGGTCATGATTATCTATATGTTGTTTTGGATAGGTTTAGAAAAATGTGTATTTTAATACCTTGTAATAAGCAGATTACAGCTGAACAAACTACAAAATTGTTCTTTGAACATGTATGGGTTCATTTTGGATTACCTACTTGCATTGTATCTTATTGAGACACCCGATTCATGGGGAAGTTTTGGTCAAGTCTGTGGGAACTGATGGACACCAAACTGAAGAAAAGCACAACTTTTCATCCACAAACTGATGGCCAGATAGAGGTAGTAAACAGGACAGTGATCCAGTTTCTTAGAGGATATTGCAACAAACATCTTAAGCTTTGGGATGAACATTTGTGTTATGTGCAGCATGCTTACAACAGAGAAAAACATTTTTCTACACAGAGATCTCCTTTTGAGACCTATTTTGGTTTAACACCGAGGTCTCCTTTGGGTTTTGTCTTTGGTAAAGATACCATAGTTGAGGGACATAGTGATGTGGATAGGGCAACTAGGTTCAATGAACAAATCCAAGAGATCCACTAGACAATACTGGAACATCTGGAAAAGAGCCAAGCCAAATACAAGGCAAGGCATGACAAGAATCAGATGGAGCATAGTTTTCAAGTTGGTGACCAAGTCTGGCTGCATATCAGCAAGTACAGGATGCAAGGTGAAGGTAGAAAGTTAAAGCCTATCAGGTATGAACCTTTCAATATACTTGAGAATATTAGTGAGAATTCTTTTCGCCTTGATCTACCAGCTTACATGCACATCTACTCAATCATAAATATAGATTGCTTGAGATTGTTTGAACCCTCTCTAATTGAGGATCCCAAAGAGCAGAGTCAATTGCCTTCTATTGATGATATGCTACCTGAATATCTTAACGAATTGCAGGAAGACACAGTTCTGGACAGGAAGGTGAGGACGACACGCAGAGGAGATGTTGAGTACCACAGAGTAGGACTCAAGGGTTCAAAGTCAAGCAGTGCAAAGTGGATAGGGATTAGACAAGTGAGACAATTGTACCATCACTTAGTCGATGGTTGAAAACCAATTTTTGGTGGTCCAAACTCTTTTTCAGTGGGAAGGTCGTGATCCGAATTGGATCCATGAAAAATAATCAAGATGCCATGATTGTATCAAAACAGGATAGACTTCGAATTTGTGAACAAAGAGTGATCATGAAGACCTTTGAAAGTGGTAGTTTGTAGCCAGCAAGGAACAATGAGGACCTTGGTCAAAGCGCGTTGACCGAGGCCCATGGAGAACGCGCAGGAGGCCAAACTGGCACTTGGGAAGCTCGGATCGGGAAAAGGAGGCAGTTTCTGATGCGCGATTAGTGCTTAATGCTTAGCGCTAATCGTGCATCGCTGGGCAAAACCCCTCAAGAAGGAAAAATCCCCAAAGCATTCGGTCACATGGAAGTCGGGAAATCGTGGGGAAAGCGCTAAGGCAAAAGGCAGGTCCCACACTCTAAAACCAGTGGTATATCGGGGGCACCCTTAGGTGGTAAGCGAATTTGGAGAAAAACGAGCGATTCTATTCAGCGCCTAACACGTGGCTGGCGGATGAGAGAGAAAAACACCGCTCTTGTGTGCTAATGGTCGAGCAAGTCAACGACGTGAAATGAGCAAATGTTGTAGGATCTGAGGCTCTAGATCTGACAAGGGATTATGCCGTGGTGTAAAGAATTCTAAAGTCTGATTTGACGCTGAGGTTGTGAGTGAGTCATACCATAGCGTAACTGGAGAACTGAACCGATGACGAAGAGCTAGTGTAGCTCACGAGAGGACAAGTGACCACTCCCTGTGAGCAGTTGACGATGATGCAGAGACAGGGAACTCCAAGTGAGCAGCAGCAAGCGATCTGATGGGGGCGAAAGAGGAAGAGAATAATCAAAGATAGATTGGCTTAAAGCCATGAACAAACAGAGGAAAGAGGACACACCAAGAGCATAAGAGAACAAAGACAGATAAAATAAGAGACAGTGAAGAAAAAAGTAGAAAGACAGAGGGTTGAGCTGACCTGCAGCATAAGGCAGCATCGAGCTGACAGAAAGCTTGAGAGGTTCAAGCAATCCCTGAGAGGATCTATTGGGATTTGAACACCACATTGGACTCCTCCCATTAAAGACTAGAGAGGTTAAGACTTGGAAAGGAAAAGACACTTTGCACTCTAGTGGCTTGTGGAATCCAAGAACCACCCTGCCAAGCATCATTTCTATTTTAGGAGACTCAAATTGAGCTCCTCATTGTAATTCTCTACTTTAAAGACACAATAAAAGAAGGCCACCACTGAAGTTGGATCAGAGACGTAGCCCTGGAGGACAGGGTCAACTCCTTATTAATTGTTGTGTTCTTACATTTGCTTACTATGTTTCTCTTAGTGTTTTCCATTTTCCAGTGTCTGTGTATTTTGCAATTTGATCGATCCGTTGCCTAAAATGACATAGACACACACCAGCATGAGTCTGTAATACCTTCATTCATTAATAACTTAACTAAGGTCACTCAAGCGTGACTTTTAGATCAAAAAGTTGAGATAACCTCTATGGAAATCCCAAGAGACAATCATTGTGCAACAATGATGTCAAAAGTAATGAAGATCTCAGTGAGGCAGAGGTGCAGCAAGGATGATGATCTCAACAACATTAAAGAGGAGGATTGGTGTCTTGGTCTTGGAGAGGTAGATTGTGTCAAGGGTCATGGTCTTGGTATTCGTCAATGGAATCTCTATAAGAAGAATTTATGCATGGGTTTCCCTCTCCAAGAGGGAGATTTTTTGGCCCTGGGAGAAAGCCAAACATTTGTGTTCTTGTATCTTTTGTTTGGTAGCAGTTTGATGAAGTAAACACATACACTAATAATGAATGGAATATCATGGTAAGATAAATTGTTTAAATACTTCACAAATTTTTATCATGCAATGAAGAATAAATGTAATTATGCATGCCCTAGATTCTTCAACACACCCAGTTTGGGTTACATCCATGCAAAAACAACCAATCCTTCCTTTTATATTATCCAGCAAAATGAAGAAATACAACCTACAATAGATCTGGAGTAATTCCCTCTTCGCTCTCACACAATATCCTCTCTCTTTCTTGCTCATAATATACATCTACATAGCCACAATAAAATTCCCTCATATATAGCAAGGGATTGCCTTTTAGGGCAAAAAAATCCTAAATTAAACATAACTTCTACTGTCAGATTTCTGCCTAATGAATGGCCCAGATTGACTATGGAATTACAACATTTTAGAAGGTAATTTTACATCTGTTTTTAGCTTCAGGGGCACTGTCCCCGATCCCCCACCAGCAGGGCATTGAACCCCCCTTGCAGAGGAAACAACGGGTGGTGTTGTTTCCCCATTACGGATTGGGGTCCAATGTGGCAATACCTTTTGAATAAAGAAGATAACCAAGGTCCAAACCCAACAAGAAATATATGTATAAACTAGTGGGGGGTAAGTAGTTCAAGGACCTACAGTTTAATAAGATTTGGTAGAGAAATGAGAGAAGATAAGGAGATAGAATAACTCATCACATATAGATTGGAACGTCAAGAATTCTACACTTATCACATAGAGCTTGAAGCATCAAGAATTCTACACTTATCTGAGTTACAGGCAGACATAATGGATGAAAGAGGATTGGGTGCGATGATTCATGGAGCACAATTTTAAAGATATAATCTCAAAGATCCATATAGGCACGTGCATTAACAAGTCAATAAAAATGAATCTATAAGAACGTATGAAATTCTAGCAACTACGATTACCTGAAATGAGGGAGGAAACATGAAAATGATGGAATTCAAGTAGAGGGGTAACATATTGTAGTACTCGAAGGAGGAATCACCATCGTTTCCTTAATATTTTGAAAGACAAATATCATAAAGTCATACAATCTTAAAAATAGCATGTAGTTATTTCTTTATGATTTTGAACCTTTGTGAAGTGTTGCTTCCCACTATTTATCTGGGGAGGTGAGCATTGAACAGTAATTACAAAAAAATATCTCAGCCGAGCCTCAGCTGTGAGATCAACTAGCTGTCTCGACCTAGGATGGTTTTGTGGCCCAAAACTTATTACAAAATATTAATTGCTTCATTAAATAACGACACTGGAGACTGTGCAGGAGGCTACACTGGCACTTGGGAAGCCCAGATCAGGAAAAGGAGGCTGTTTTTGATGCGTGATTAGTGCTTAGTGCTAACCGCATATCGCTGGGAAAAACCCTCGAGAAGGAAAAATCCCCAAAGCGCTCAGTTGCATGGAAGCCGGGAAACCATGGGGAAAGCGCTAAGGCAAAAGTCATGTCCCGCTCTCCAAAACTGGTGGTATATTGGGGGCACCCTTGGGTGGTAAGAGGATTTGGAGAAAAGCGAGCGATTCCATTCAGCGCCCAATGTGTGGTTGGCGGATGAGAGAGAAAACCACCGCTCTCGTGCGCTAAGAGTCGAGCAAGTCAACCACGCAAAATGAGTGAATGTCATAGGATCTGGGGCTCCAGATCTGATGGCAGAGATCGCACCCGAAGGAGGAGCCAGATTTTACAGGGGATTAAGCCGTGACGTAAAGAATTCTGAAGTTCAATTTGATGCTAAGATGGCGAGTGAGTCATACCACAACGTAACTAGAGAATAAAACCGACGAGGAAGAGCTGGCACAACTCGGGAGAGGACAAGTGGCCACTCCCTATGAGCAGTTGACGATGACGCAGAGACAGGGAACTCCAAGTGAGCAGTAGGCGATCCGAAAAGGGCGAAAGAGGAAGTGAACAGTCAAAGACAGATTGGGTTAAAGCCATGAACAGATAAAAGACAGAGGACACACCGAGAAGAGAAGAGAACAAAGACAGAGAAAAGAAGAGACAATGAAGCAAAAAGTAGAAATATAGAGGGTCGAGCTGACCTGCAGCATAAGGCAACATCGAGTAGACAGAAAGCTTGAGAGGTTCAAGCAATCCTTGAGAGGATTTGTCAGAATTTGAGCACCACATTGGGCGCCTCCCATTAAAGACCAGAGAGGTCAAGACTCTAAAAGGAAAAGAGTCTGTGCACTCTAGTGGCTTGGGGAATCCAAGAACCACCCTACCAAGCATCATTTTTGTTTCAGGAGACTTAAATTGAGCTCCTCATTGTAATTCTTTCCTTTAAAGACATAATAAAAGAAGGCCACCACTGAAGTTGGATCGGAGACGTAGCCCTGAAGGATAGGGTGAACTCCTTATTAATTGTTGTGTTCTTACATTTGCTTACTATGTTTCTCTTGCTGTTTTCCATTTTCTAGTGTCTTTGTATTTTGCAATCTGATCGATCCATTGCCTAAAATGACATAGACACACACCAACACATGAGTTTGTAATACCTTCATTCATTAATAACTTAACTAAGGTCTTTCAAGCATGATTTTCGGATCAAAAAGCTGAGATAACCTCTGTGGCAATCCCAAGAGACAATCATTGTGCAGCAATGATGTCAACAATAATGAAGATCTCAGTGAGGCGGAGGTGCAGCAAGGATGATGATCTCAACAATGTTAAAGAGGAGGATTGATGTCTTGGTCTTGGAGAGGTAGATTGTGTCAAGGGTCATGGTCTTGGTATTCGTTAATGGAATCTCTATAAGAAGAATTTATGCATGGGTTTCCCTCTCCAAGAGGGAGAGGTTTTGGCCCTGGGAGAAAGCCAAACATTTGTGTTCTTGTCTCTTTTGTTTCGTAGCAGTTTGATGAAGTAAACACATACACTAATAATGAATGGAATATCATGGTAAGATAAATTGTTTAAGTAGTTCACAAATTGTTATCATGCAATGAAGAATAAATTTAATTATGCATGCCCTAGATCCTTCAACATACCCAATTTGGGCTACGTCCATGGAGAAACAACCAATCCTTCCTTTTATATTATCCAGCAAAATGAAGAAATACAACCTACAACAGATCTGGTGTAACTCCCTCTCCGCTCGCACACAATCTCCTCTCTCTTTCTTGACCATAATACACATCTACATAGCCACAATAAAATTCCCTCATATATAGCAAGCGATTTCCTTTTAGGGCAAAATAATCCTAAATTAAACATAACTTCTATTGTCAGATTTCTGCCTAATGAATTCCCAAATTGACTACGAAATTACAACATTTTAGAAGGAAATTTTACATCTATTTTTAGCTTCGGGGGCACTGAACCCCCCTTGCAGCGGAAACAATGGGTGGTGTTGTTGCCCCATTATGGATTGGGGTCCAATGTGGCTATACCTTTGAATAAAGAAGATAATCAGGGTCCAAACCCAACAAGAAATATATGTATAAACTAGTGGGGGGTGAGTAATTCAAGGACCTAAAGTTTAATAAGATTTGGCAGAGAAATGAGAGAAGATAAGGAGATAGAATAACTCATCTCATAGAGATTGAAATGTCAAGAATTCTACACTTATCACATAGAGCTTGAAGCATCAAGAATTATACACTTATCTGAGTCACAAGTAGACATAATGGATGAAAGAGGATTGGGTGCGATGATTCATGGAGCACAATTTTAAAGATATAATCTCAAAGATCCATACAGGCGCATGCATTAACGAGTCAATAAAAATGAATCTATAAGAACGTATGAAATTCTAACAGCTATGATTACCTGAAATGAGAGAGGAAACATGAAAATGATGGAATTCAATTAGAGGGGTAACATATTGTAGTACTCGAAGGAGGAATCACCACCATTTCCTTAATATTCTGAGAGACACATATCATAAAGTCATAAAGTCTTGAAAATAACATGTAGTTATTTCTTTAAGATTTTGAACCTTTGTGAAGTGTTGCTTCCCACTATTTATCTGGGGAGGTGAGCATTGAATAGTAATTACAAAAAAATATCTCAGCCAAGCCTCAGCGGTCAGATCGACTAGCTGTCTCGGCCTGGGATGGCTTTGTGGCCCAAAAATGATTACAAAATATTAATTGCTTCATTAAATGGTGACACATTATAGGATAACAAAACAAGTCAACAATCAGATGAAAATGCCAATGAAATATCTCCATGCCCATCCCTGTGATCGTCTTTGCTTCAGGTTGTTGCTTGCCTTCACTGCTCGAATCATTCATTCTCCAAAGCTGGGAGTGGTCAACTATTGGTTTCATGCCATAGCACATGTTAGGTTCATATACCAATGGGAGTCATAATTTTGATTGACTAAGGTTAAACCTTGTAATATTGTACATACCTTTGCTTGCTACAAATGTAAATTTCCATATTAAAAAATTAAAAAATGTAAAGAGGGTATGTCCTAAAAGAATAATAAAAGGACAAAAAGAATAAAAATAGCTCACAAAAAATGAAAAATATGAACCCCAAGAAAACAAAAAGACCATGAATGTGTGTAAGTCAAAATGCCACTATTGTTTACTTTTTATGCTTAATGAATGATTGTGTGCAGCTTGTCACTTATGCCACAATCCACGAATAGTAAAATGTTTAAACTTGGCTATTTCATGTGTTCAACTTCATGTTTATAGATAAAGAATAAAATCTAACCAAACGTTGTAATCTTGGAAGATAAATTAGATAGGTATAGTAAATATTGGAGCTCAACTGTTTAAACTAAGCCCTTGAATGAGATAAGGATTGATTTAGATAGTTTTCTATGTAAAGAAAAGAAAATATCAATAAGGGTTTACTAGCTTAAATGCACCCTAATAAAGTGAAGAAAAAACGGTAGAATAAGTAGAGGGGTAAGTAGAAGAAAGGTCGCAGAAGTATGGTGATTGATTAGACAAAAGCATCTTTATCATTTTTCATCATATGTTCCAAATATGAATGGACAATCAAGCATGCAAATGGGTTTCAAAGTCAATTAATTAACCTCCCCCATTCATTTCACCTCTTTACTTAGCTAATTTCCCATAATAAAGTTCAAAGTGCTTAAAAACCTTTAAGTCAAAGAGACTCAGAGCATTTCTCTGACTTTTGAAGGGACCAAACCCTTGGCTCAAAGACATATGGATATCAAGTACTAGACTTCCCTCATAAAAGTTCACCCCCCCTTCAGTTCATTCATTTTCCTAATAATACTCCTTTTCCTAAGGTTAAAACACTTTTTTCCTAAGAAAAAGCAATTCTTCCCCCATATAAAACACTTTTCATACCAAAAACCCACAAAAATGTTTTACCCAAACTATTAATGTAAATATGTGAAAAACATGTAATTCACAAACAAGCATTTTGCTTAGTGTTTTTCCATTTTCTACCCATTTTTTATATTAATGACTAACTTTATTATAGTAAATCCCGATAAAAACCCAATTCCCATATATATTTAACTCCTATGTGTAAATTAACCCTACACCCCAGTTTAATTATAAACTAAGATCTTCACCTAAAACCTGACCAAAACCTTTAACTGGTCGATTTGCGATCAAGTTAATTAAGTTCCCCTTTAATCTTCCGTTAAGTACCCCAATGGCCTAATCTCACTTTAAACCATTATTAACCCTAATACTGCCATAATTAAGTGCCCGTCGGGCCCCCCACTAGCCTCCACACAATTTCTCCACCTAATCACCATGTGATCGTCCCCCCTCCTCATCCAATGACCCTTATCCATATTGATCCAACCCGACGTTTTTCCTTTACCCACCTGATAAAGTGGTTTCCCCCTTTGGCCCCAAATGCTACGTGTCATCCGATGAGTGGAATCGAGTTGCCCCTTCCAAATACTATCGAGCACCCAAAAGCAGTGAAAAATAAACTACTTATCGTCGTCCCGCTATGCGACAAATTAACCACTATTCACCTCTTACCCGCCAAAAATAGCTTTTTGCATATGAAAAGCCCCAAAATTGTTTGTTTTCACTGAAATTTCATCTACAAGCCTCTATAGACATGCGCGACACCTACAAACATCGAAGCCATCAACCCACATACAATTTCACTCCAATGATGTTGCAGACAACCCAATCGGCTTTGCAGCCTATACGAAGCCCATTCAACTACTTGCAATCGCTAGGCACTCTACTCAGAGCCAATTCACCCTAGTTTCTTGTATTTAAACCAGAATTCACCAAATACCCTACCAATTTCAAAGTAACCAGTTTCTGAGTGTTTTTAGTTAAGTTAAAAATTAATTAAAAATACTCAAGAGCTTGAGCCATAAACCACTGAGAACACCGTTGCCATAAAAACTCTAAATCCCTCCCCACACTCAAATTCACAAGAACTGAGTATGGCTGCCCCAATTGCAATGGATGTGAGCGCCATCACGACACCTCATTTAGACCTAGACCACCTTCCCCTGGCTAACAGAGACTTCTAGATAAAAGATGCTACTGTCATAGAGCTCTTTCTCAAAGTTCATTGCTAAAGTAGGGACAGGTTCCTGAACCATGCTAATGAAATTGGCCTTTGGGAGTCAAATTTGCCCAAATACCAGTTCCCCCGAGTCCATATTTTTCCTGAAATTGTGCATATGTGCTATGCTTGCTACGTCCCCAGTCACAAAACCATCATGTCTCATGACCAGAAGATCCTTTCCACCATCACCACTGAACCCATCAATGAAATGTTGTAACTCCAACTACGACCAAACCTAACTCCCCTCTCAATTAGAGACCTATTAGACTTATACCCCAAAATTAGCACTGCCAAATTGGCCCAATTGTTGCAAACCTTCATCGTAGAAGAAAAGAACATCCCTAACAACCCCCCTCCATATGTAGCAACTATATTTTCCCATTTCGGGCTGAAATATTATAGCCATGATATATTGTGTTTTGGGTTACTCCACAAGTGAGTATATTGATGTAATTATTCTGGCTTTCATGTCCATCTATACCCCAAGACAGCCTCTTGCAACCATTTATGACTTTGCAGCATTCATAGTTGATAGGATGCATGAGCAGTTCACAAGAATGTGAAATGAAAGGGTCTTCAAATACTCTTCAGTGTTATACCATATGTTCTTATATTATCAGTTTGATAAGTTCCCATTAAGCCTCCAAAAACTAGACACCAAGGATCAACCAAGGTCAGTCATTTTCTAGACCCCATTAATCCATGAGTATCAATCTCCATACTCTTATTCAGACTTTATTGACTTATTTGTACATCTAGTTATGACAATGTTGACTGGAAACCCTCCTTCAAGAATCAGTCTAGAAGTCCTTCAACTGTCAAAGCAGACCAAAGTTGGTGACTGGTACCTCTACCAGAACCACACAAAGATCAAGATATATGGTTGCATGCTTGCACCCTACAAATTACCAAGATACCTCCCTATGAGGTTGTTTGCATTAGAATACTACAGGAAAATTATCAATGCAGATGAGATAAACTTTGTAAATGCCAAGAAGAAGGCCAATTTCAAAATAAAATACCAACTAGGCCCCTCCATATGTAACTCTAGGGAGGCTAGGATAGAGGAAGAGTTGATACTACAGAATATGAAGTTCTAGATAAGTTTTGTTTGGAGATATAACCCTTTGGAATTCATCACCAAGAAGAGGCAAAAGGTCAAGCTAGGACCTTTTCTTCACCACCCCATAACTGAGATTGAAGCCTATGCTAACCAATCAGAATGGGTGGAAGGAAACCTAGTTGATCAAGACAACACCAGAATAGACATAGAGAATGTTGTAATTGATCTTGAAAAACAACTTGATGACGGTTCTTTCCTGTAGGTGCCAGAGAAGTTAGACAGGCCAGAGAAATCAAGCAAACCAGAGACAACCATGAGTACCCCATTAGTTGTGCAGATTCCTCTAAATGAGGAGAAGAGCCTAAAAGGAAGTAGGGAGGAGGCCGTCACATCAGCAAGGGCCACTTCATAGACCTATGCAGAGACAAGCCAAGCAGAAAGACAGAGAGTGAATCCTGTCACTGAACAAGAATACACAAAGGAGACAATAGAAGTTACTAGCATAGAAGGAAACTAGAGCAAGCCCATCACCCCATCGGAAGGCACACCTTCCACATCACAAACTCAAGGGTTGGAAACGAATCTCAGTCTTGAGTTATCTTCCTTTAGAATGCTTGCTGAAAAAGACCAAGACATCAAGGAAAGATACAGGGAAATAAAAGCAATGAATGAGAAGCTTACGGTCCAAACTTATGCCCAACACCTGAAGATGACCCCTACCAATCAAAAAAGGCTAATGTCAACCTTTGATATCAAAGAGGGGAAAATGCGGATGACTTTTATCAAGCCTACAACTTAACAGCCGAAAATAGCATCAGATTTTAAGAAAGTAGATTTTGAAGTGCTAGCAATGGATATCCATCCCATAGACCAGATTGAGCTACACAAGAAAACACGGGAGATGATATACTCCACTTTGACTGGAAAGGATAGAGCTGCTCACCAACTACATAATTCCTTAAACAACATATCTGCACAATTCCAGTTGGAATAGGCCTCCTCATAGGCTAAATACACAAGAATCAAGTCCTTAGAGGACTTATTAATTGAATTGGGACACTATCCCAAGGATATAAAAGCCACAGAGTAGCTAATTAAGAAGAAAAATGATGATATTCCCACACTCAAGAAGTAGCTAAAGATACCCTAGCTGCATCATCCACAAACTTTAGAGGTCTTGGAAGCCCAACAAGGACATGAAGAGCTCATGGACTTGATCCTGAAGTTGAATGATCAACTCAAGGAGACAGAGAAGGAGTTGGACACTTTAATTCAATCGAAGCAAAGTGACTTGGCCACAACTTCTAGAACTGTCATCCCCATGGTATCCACAACAGTTCCTTCTACACTGGCAGCATCACTGGCACCCACATCTCCACTTGCAACAGCATTGCCAGTAACAACGGAATCTACTATAGCAGTAGGAGCACTAGGGAACAAAGCAAAAGAAATTGTGAAAGCCATGGAAGATATGTTTATCCAGGCTACAAAGATGAAAGGATTGAAGGAAAAGGTGGCAAGCCTGGAAACTGACTGCAAACTTGCCCAACTCAAGCAGAAAGAGGAAACACAAAGGGCCAAGAGAATGTGTGAGAGGATCAAAATCCTGGAAAAGGATTTGACACTTGATAACCACTTGGACAAACCAAGGAAATGTTGTGGGCCAATATCATTGACTTTGTCAATGATATTTGGCCATCAATCCAAGTTATTTTTGAACAAATAGAGCTAGTGAAGATGACTACTGAAGCTATCCAGAAAGTGGAAGAATTGGGAAATAAGCCTGAGGATGCAAATAGACTCATCCATTTTCTCAATAGCAAAAATAGGTATGAGCTAGATGAGCTGAACATTGAAGACAGAACTGCCACCATTCTAGAAATAAGGAAGGTCCTTTCTAAAAGGAACCTTATGCTTAATTCAGAATAAAAGTGCCATAATATGCAGGTAGCCATTGATAGGTTCATGGCTAAATTTCAGATTTTGAGGGAGAAGGGTCTACCCAGTCCTATGGTCATCAATGATAAACTCATCACACAATTGGACTATGGCAACAGAATCAAACAATTGGCTAACGAAGAAGCTATCTCTTCATCCATTAAAGCCTTGCCAATGAGCAAAGTATTATATGACACATTTGAGAACTTTTTTTCCTTGAGCATGAGGTAAAACATTTGTTCCTCACCAAGCCAAAGTTTGCTAAATATATTGAGGCTGATGAGATTTACAGGAGAATGGTAAATGTGAAATCACCAAGTGAAATATGGTGGGAGACAATGACAGATTTATTGTGATAAATAAACTGCTGAAAGTTACTGTGCAGTAAAACTAAAGGCAGTTGAGGAAAACAGGTAAAAACATCACAACAGGGTCAAAGAGTAGCAGGGTCAAAGAGTATCAGATGAAAGATCAAAGTAAAGAAGACTCCAACGTAAAAATACCACAACTATCAGCCAACATAAAGGGTTACATCTCAACCATAAAGGCCAGCACAACCATAATTAAAGGGACAACAAGAAACAATTCATTAGTTGTCTCTATCTTCTTCCTAGAAGATATTTGTATTTCCTAGAATAAATCTCAAGTTGTTTTGAGATATTTTGTACTAAGTTTTTGTATAAATACTTCACAATTCGAAGTATGCAGGGTGGATTCAAAAATATTTCTATATACTTTTTCTCTCGAATCAGAAATTATATTGTATCAATGACTGGATTGGCTTACTGGATCAAGGAATAAATATCAGATATTTTACAAGATCCTTGTGTAAAGCGAAATACAAATAAGTATTCTCTCATGTTCAATGTTGTTTTCCTTCAAGTTTTTCATAATCTTTATGTATCTCTAAATCTAAATGTTATAACATGGAATGATATTTAAAAAATTGCTTAAATGCACTCTATCTTAACTATTATGCATTATTATATGTTTTCTTCACAAATCTAAGTTAAGGAATTCTTGGTTGCTCCTTAGTTTAGGTGACTTCTTTTGATCTATAGCAAAGGATTCTTAGTTTCCCTTCGTTCATGATTATCCTCTGTTCTCCATTCTGATCCTGGCCTAAGGATTCTTGAGTGCCCTTTCACCCTGGTTAGAATTACTTCACCCATTAGACCTAAAGATTTGCATTTTGCTCTGCTAGCTTGCCCTGTGAAAATTCCCTTTAATGATTTGGTCCAGTCCTGCTATCCATTTGTTGACTCCATAGCCCAATGGCTTGAAGACCTAGCTCTATCCATCTGCACTAAGAATTCCACCACCCAACCTTCAAATCAAAACCAAAACCCCAAAGAACACTAAGAACTAGCCTATAATCCCATAAGAAACAAAGGTAAATTATATAGAGAGAGCCCTCTCCGAGTCATAGGTTTGCTAGAGCCTATACTTAAAAGATTGGTTTGTGGTTACCTCAGTTTCTTCCTTCTTCTGATAACTACTAAGGAAAATTCTAAGTGATAACATAGTGGTGACCATACTGGGGGAAATCAAATCCTCAGTCTTAACAAACCTTTAAGAAAATTTTAAATATTTATTTCAAACCTCTTAAAGGGTTCATTAGAAGTTACTTACAAAATCTCACAAAAATAAAGTAATTAGAAAAAGCTTGAAATTCTGGCTTCAACGAGAACTCTCTACACTAGGGCTAATCCAGAACCAAACCCTGCACCAGTTGTTGATAATCCCAACCTGATTTTGAGAAGACCCAAAAGAGAACAAAGTTCTGTTAGTGAAACACCTTTAATCAAAGCCGATTCATGCCTTGATGAGTGGTTGGTTTTAGAAGACCTTCCCTTTGACGTGCCATTTAATTTTTTGCTATTCAGAACAAGGTCTGAAAGTGCACTTGATGAAATTGTTCTAGTTCTAGAATTTATTGCAGACCTCGAAATCCAAAAGGTCAATCAGTCAATTGATCAATATATTCTAAATTCCCCACAACTATCCCTTACTATTGCTAGGAACCCTGAGCTTTCTGAACCAATATCCACTACTCTTAGTTCACCATTATTCCCTTCAACCTTTGAAGTTCATTCCCCACCCCCATTCATAACCTCACTCTGTTACCAACCTATCAGATCCCAAGTACCACCTATTGGTCCTATTTCATCCACCACTATTGCATCATCTTCCAGTTCCTGAACCCCACATTTTAACCCATCCCAGCATATAGCCATGGCAAATAGATATGCTCCCGTTGTCTTACATGCCCCACTTGGTGCCATGCCAGTAGACTACTAGAGTAAAATCGTCCAATTTGATGGCATAGGACACTACATTGCACAACATCATGTTAATAAAATGACAAACTACTTCGAACTTCATGAAATTGATATTATGGATGTCCAAATGAGATTATTCACTCAGACTCTAGTTGGTGATGTTAGAAAGATGGTTTAGATCACTGCTTGATAATATTATTCATAGTTTAGAAGTATTTCAACAACAATTTTCTAATAGATGGGAAAAGAAAAATAATCCTCTACAGATCCTTTCTGAATATGAAAATATTAGGAGAAGGGCCAAAAAGGCCTCAAAGGCCTCAAACTTCATAAAAACTTCAAGATTGCCCTCTCTTCCCTTCATATAAGTAATTTTGCCTCCCATACTACATTGTTGGTGTGCATTCAAACTTTTAAACTTAATTCCCCATGGAAAATGTCAAACCCTAAATTCTCCCTTGGTTATAAACCCTAAAACCCCAATTAGTCCTCTTATCACCTATCACTAAAACTATAAAATATTTCTCTACATCATTCCATAACATCCACATCCCTTTATCCATCTTTCCGAACAAGAAAATCTCAAACAAACCAAGCCCTCCCTCTCACTTTCATAATTCATATCCTTCCCTTCATTTTCTAGTCCACCAAACACCTCATAAGTTCATCTTCCATCCCCTCACTCCAAAATCACTTTTGCTCATTCCCTTTATCCCTTTTCTTGGAGTGTACAGCCTCAAGCCTTGCAAACATGTATAGAAGAGAAGGCCAAAGAGACTAGAGCTACTGAGGTGCCCGAGACTTACATGACATATCAGAGGGGCACAAGGAGATTGTTTGCAGCTAATAGGCAAGTGGTTTCTCCACAAGATGTGGGAGGGACCTTGCCTTCTTCATCAACTCATAGGAAAATGCTAGCTCTATAGGATGTGGAAGGGGCTTTTCCTTCTTCATCAACATACCAGGTACAACTGCTGAAGCTGTAGAAAGGGAAAGAAAAGATGTTGGAGGAAAGCTTTTATGATGAGGAGGAAGAGAGAGACTTTGATTTGATAGAGCATGATGAGCTGGAGCAACATCATATTCATCATATCATAGAGACAATTGACTTGGAGGCTCAGGAAGAAGCAACCAAAAGAAAACATCATCGTATAGGAGAAAGAGGCTCAAATCCAAGCATTGATGGGAAAATTTGGAGAGGGCCAAGTATATTATCACATATTTGGAACAAGAAAACAAGCAGTTGAGTGACAAGAAGGTCCTCTTGGAGCTAGAACTTCTCAAGGTGAAACGACAAAGTGACAAAGAGGCACAGGTCACTTTGACTCCTATTGAGAAGGAGATTGAAGATGATATAGCTACTTGGCTTGAGAGAGTCAATTTTCACCTTGAGAAGCTATTGCAGAAGGCCAATAGGGATAATCAGATGATCAGACACATCACCTACCATTACAGGGCTCGAAACCAAAATTTGCAACATGAGGGTCAAAAAGATGAAAGCTAGGATAAGGCAAGCTCTAAAGGAAAAAAAGAGGAGGATAGGCATATGTTTCTTATTGAAGCTTCCTTGGCTCATCAGGATAATTGATAATGGTGCTTCTCACCAATTTTGGGCAAGTTTGAAAGAATTTTTGTCATTTGCAAATTTTGAAATTTTACACACAAAAAAACTGCCTAAATGCGCAGCGCCACTAGCGTTGTGCATTTTCTAGGGGCACCCAATGCACAAATGGTTTACATTTTTATATTTAGAGCAATTATTACATGAACCCTATGGATTTGCTAAGTTTTTGGGGTAGAACTGGTCCACCAAAAGGTCAAACAACACCCTACAAATGACATTTCTACCACTTTTTGGACACACAAAAGCAGTCTTGGGAGAATCAATTTTTTATGGGTCCAATGAGCTTCAAATGAAGAACTTTTAGGTGACTTGGAAATTAGACTTGAATACCTTCCCAATGAGCTATCAGTACCTCAATTTAGATGTTGGGAAGGCCTCCAAATAGGACCTGAAAGTGGCGCTGCGCGTTGGGCCAGTGGCGTTGCACGTAGGGAAAATTTGCACAGGATGGTTATTTTTCCATTTTTTGACTGTGTTCATGGATTTTTTCTCATGGAGGATGTTTTACCATTGCAAATTATGACTTTTCATGTAAATATTATGGATAATTATTAGTAGAGGGTAGATTCACTGCTTCAAAAGTCAATTTGAGCTCAAATGAATTAGTTTTTCACTTTTAGAAGCAAGTTGTTAAGATGCCTATATTCATGTTTCTTGTTCAATGTTGGTTAGATTAGCTCCTCATCTTAGGGATTCGACCCCTGAGCATGGGAGGAGGTTGAAACAATGCCTATATCTTCTTCTTCTTTCTCATTGTAAAGGGTTGGACTCAGCTGGATGATCAGACCTTGATTGTACATCATTTTGTAGCAGTTTAACAGGAGATTAATAAGAGTTACAACTATTTTTATGGGATCCATGTGGTATGGATTTGTGGTCCAATTTCTTCACTTGTGATAATATGTTAGTATGTTTTGTGTATTCCGTTAATCATTTCATTGCTTCTAAGTGAATTCTTTCAAGTTTGATAGGCAGAATTCATGACATCACTTCTCTGTGGGAAAACATTCACCATTTCATGTTTTCTACAGTTTGGGAAGGATCCATGGTAAATCACATGCTCTTCCTAGCCTCTCACTAGTCTTAAAACATCTCACCCATCAAGCCGTAGAGTGTTAAACCTTATGCCTACCTTGCCCCATTTAATACCCTACAATTTTGACCTAATTCCCTATCCATAAACTGTCCAGCTCCTCCTGATCCAGCAAATCCCCTTTAAAGTCTAATAAAAAATTTGGGCTACTATACTTAGCCTAAAATCCTTTTCCTGATCCAGTCATCTTGGTTGAGATCCTCATAGAGAGAGCCCTCTCCCGGCCTAGTAGGGCTAGCTACTTGGCTAAGCATGGTTTGTGGCTACCCTGGCATTGCCTTACTTCAACCTGAGGTTCAATCCAAGTGATAACACAATAGACCTTAACACTAAAGAGAAAGTAGAAATAAACGAGATATAAGGTGAAGAGACAGATAGATTCCATCCCACTAAATTTACAAAATCAGATGTAGAAAACCTAAAACAAGTTAAGATTGATGAGATAATTAACGAAAACATTGAAGTAATCAATCTCAAGGAAGATTTCTTACCTAAGGTTTTAACCCCTTTGGAAGACCTATTTGATTCAAATGATGTCCCTAGAAAGCCCAAAATGGAACCTTTGAGATCTGATATGGAGGAGTGTAATATTGGCACTGAGGAAAATCCAAAATTGATCAAACTTTCTAAATCATTACCTCCCACTGAAAGAGTAAAATACATTGAGTTATTAAAAGAATTTCAGGATGTCTTTGCTTGGAGTTATGAGGATCTCAAATCCTATGACACCAACATCATACAACACAGAATCCCTATATAAGAAAATCAAAAACCTTTCAAACAAAAACTTAGAAAGATAAATCCTATCTTATTACCTTCACTTGAAAAGGAAATCCAGAGAATGTATGATGCTAAGATAATTGCACCAATCAGATTTTATGATTGGGATTCAAACCTGGTGCCAACTAGGAAGAAAACAGACGAGATCAGACTCTGTATGGACCTTAGAAACCTCAACAAAGTATCCCTTAAATACAATTACCCTCTCCGCAAAATGGACCATATTTTGCAAAGGGTAGTTGTATCAACCAAGATCTCATTATTGAATGGGTTTTCTGGTTACAATAAGATTTTAGTTCATCCTGATGACCAAGCCAAGACTGCCTTCACTACTTCTTGGGGCACATTCGTGTATGTGAAAATTCCTTTTGGACTAATGAATGCAGGAGCCACTTTTCAGAGGGCTATGGATATAGCCTTTGCCAAAGAAATTGATGATTTCCTAGTGATATACCTAGATGACATTATTGTATTTTCAAAATCTAACAACCAACATTTGGATCATCTAAGGCAGGTTTTTATTAAATGTAGGAAATATGGAATTTATTTGAACCCTAAGAAGTCATTGTTTGGATTATAAGAAGGAAAGTTACTAGGTCATATAATTTCAAAAGATGGTATCTGAATAGACCCTTCAAGAATAGAAGCCTTCTTACAGATACAACATCCAAGGAACATCAAAGAATTACAAGATTTCTTAGGGAAAATAAACTTTCTTAGGATATTTATTTCTAATCTAGCAGAATGAATCAGATCACTGAACAATATGTTCAAAAAATAATTTACCATAAAATGGACTGTTGAGGCCAAAAAATCCTTTGAAGACATTAAATTGGCCTTAACAAGAACACCAGTTTTGATCAGTCCAAAATTTGATAGAGATTTCATCTTACTTTCCTTTGCTTCTGAGCACTTAATTGCTATAGTTTTACTACAGAAAAATGACCATGGCTATGAACAACCTATTGCTTTCTTTAACAATGCCCTTAGAGATGCCTTCTTAAAATATAACATAATGGAAAAACAAGCTTTTTCTTTGGTCAAAGCTATCAAGGACTTTAGAGTATATATTTTATATTCTCGTATAATAGTCTACGTTCCCAATTTAGTTGTCAAAGACATCCTAACTCAGGTTGGTCCAGATGAAAAGAGGGGAAAATCGATTGATACTATTTTAGAATATGATATAGAAATCAGACCAACTAACTTAATCAAGAGCCAAGGTTTAGGCAAGCTCATGGCCTAAGGAGTAAAAAGAATTATGATATCTTTGACCAAAATAAGAAAATAGTGCCAAATCAACGAAAGAAAGTCAAAGAATCCCCAGTTTCTAAAATCTTCTAGATTCTCCCCAGACAAAACCAACATTCTTCTAGTCATACCGTTGAAGATATTACCCCTAATCAACCTTCTAATGATCAACCCTCTTCTTTCACTTCCGCCAAAAAACCGGTGGACACATCTCTAAATACTAGATTGGAAAATTCACAAAAAGAAGTCCCCAATAATAGAAAAGAAGACCATCACATTCAAATCCCTGCTATCAAAATTACAAACCCTCAAATAGAGAAAGCCCCTTTGCCTTTTAATTTAGGAGGAGAGGTAGCTAAGCTAAAGATTTCAGTCCCTTTGACAGAATTAATCAAGAATGAAACCTACAAAACACAGATAAACCAAACCCTGAACCTTGCTGAAAATGAAGATTTTGTTAACCTGTTTGATGTCCAACTTGAACTTATATTCGGTCCAGATGTCGATGGCAAACCACTAGAAGGAGGGATACCACCTTTCTATATTAGCCTTGGCATCCATGAAAAAATTGTTCATAATGCAATGTTGGATTTTGGTGCCTCCCACAACTTAATGCCCGAATCAGTAATGGAAAAATTGAACCTAGACATTACAAGACCTTACAAGGACTTATTTTCATTTGGCTCAAGTCAAGTAAAGTGTCTGGGGTTGATTAAAGACATTTTTGTTACCTTAGTTCAATATCCTGCCAAGGGCATCCTTATGGATATTATAGTTGCTGACATCCCACCGAAGTATGCCATGTTGTTATCCAGGTCATGGGGATCCGAATTTCAGGGATCTCTATAGCTTGATATGTCATATGCAACAATTTATGTTTTTGGATAGTCCAAGAAGCTGTACCGAGAAACTTTAATGAAATACATGGTGAGTAGCCAGGATTGGCCTCAAAACTTTCCTATCTACTCTGTACATTCAGACATTGATTCTTTTATTTTGTATAATACTGATGAAACACAAGGAACTCTTTTAGACAGTGTTGATACAAAACCAAAATAAATTGTAGTTTCAAAACAAAAGGAAAATTTCCAAACTTTAGAACTTTCCACTAAACAAGGTAGTCAAGTTGAGGAAAACATGGTGGAAACAGATGATACTAATTATGAACATGAGACATTGTGGCATCTTGAGTTTTATGGGTCAGTTAATAAGTTTGGAGTAGGAGTAGGAGTTTGGATATACAATCTAGAGAATGACTATTCAAAATGCCATGCATACAGACTAAATATTAAATGTACTAACAATATTGTTGCGTATGAAGCACAACTTTTAGGTCTTAAATTAGTTAGGAAGCTAGGAGCTATAAGAGTTTCCGTCATGGGAGACTCTCAATTAGTGATAAAATAGAGTAATGTTGTATATATGACCAAAGAACCTAGATTAAGTTGTTACAGAGGTACCATTATAGAAATACTGAACACTTTCTTAGAAACTAGAGTTGTTGTAATTCCTAGAAAAAATAATATGTAGGCTCATCATTTAGCAATGTTTTTCAGCACCTACAAGTTACCCTTTCAGCCTAATTTTCAGTACATTGCTGAAGTAAGGCACAGGCCTGCAATCCCTGATAATTTGAAGATTTGGCAAATATTTTCTGATGAAAAACAAGTAAATAAATTTTTGATTTCAGAACAAGAATTTGTAGATAGCAATATAGATACTGACACATCAATATGTTAGTGTCAGTCTTTTCAGACTTCCACCAATGATCAAATATGCTCTTATAAAGTGGTCTTCGAGTGTCAAAGTCAAATTTTTGTCATTTCAGTGAGTCTTCAAGTAAAAATTTGGTCACTAGGTATTAGGTCTAGGATTGTTTTCACTCCTTCCAAAGTTTTCCAAGTATTGGTTCATGTAACCATTCGGCTGACTATACCATCATTCAAAGAGTTGTCATCATTATTTCAGGTTCCAATGGGTCATTTTACACCTTGTTTGTGCTTCAGTTGTGCTTAGGTAAGGCTCATTTCCCTCTCCTAGGGTTTTGAAGGTAATTTTTCTCGGATGGCCAAATCATCAACAAAACTTGTATCTTGATGCTCATATGCCTTCCCCTATCCTTAATATACCTTCTTAAACACCTCCCATCACTGATATCCCTCAAATTCATCATTTTCCCACAAACCCTAGCATATTGCTACAATTTGACACTTTTATAGGTTAGGTCTGTGTTTTACCCGTTTGTACCCCTTCCCCTCACTCAATCCTTGAAATTACACTCTCCCCTTCTTCCTAACATCCCTCTCTACTTCCAAAAATTTTCTCAAGAAATTAGAAGCCTGTCATCTCCTTCATTTCCCTTCATTTCTACAAATCCCCTGTTCCACATATCAGGATAGTTTTATTCAAATGATGTTTCTTAGAAAGAAAAGATTAATTTGAAAAACTTGAGAGAGTTTTTTGTCCATAATAGACTCAAGAAGAAAAACCTCCTTCAGTTTTTACACAGGTCTCATGGTTTGGGAGAAATGTCCAAACAATCATTTGCCATAGGAGAGTTGCTGCCCTTCTGGAGTGACCTTGGTAAAATCAATTTTTCTCTTAGATGGAATTTCCAAAAGACTTTATTTATGAGTCAAATAATACCTAGACATGGATATATTTTCAATGAGCTATCATGAGCTCAATTTGGAGTTGAGGAAGACCTCCAAAAGTTGACTAAAACATCACTCTACACTTTGGAAGCCTCATTCTTCACATTTTGACCAGTATTGGGAGATTGAGCTTTTGACAAGGAAAATGAGCTCCAAATTGAAAAATGCAAGATGTTCTAGAAATTAGACTCGACAAGCTTTCAAAAGGGATATCCTACACCTAATTTGGACACCCAGAATATAGTCAAATGTTTTCTTGAAGTGGCACTGCGCATTTAGGAGGTGGTGTTGCACGTCTGTGGGTTGGCACTGCGCATTGAGTAGAAGGGCCAGAAAGGCCTCAAACTTCATAAAAAATTCATGATTGTCCTCTCTTCCCTTGATATAAGTAGGTTTTCCTCCCATACTACATTGTTGGTGTGCATTCAAACTTTTAAACGTAATTCTCCCTTGGTTATGCCTAAACCCTAAAACCCCAATTATTCCTCCTATCACCTATCGCTAAAAATATAAACTCTTTCCCTACATCATTCCATAACATCCACATCCCTTTATCCCTCTTCTTAAATAGAAATATCTCAAACAAACCAAGCCCTCCCTCTCACTTTCATAATTCATATCCTTCCCTTCCTTTTCTAGTCTACCAAACACCTCATAAGGTCATCTCCCATCCCGTCACTCCAAAATCACTCTTGCTCATTCCCTTTATCCCTTTTCTTGGAGTGTATAGCCTCAATCCTTGGAAACATGGACAAATGAGAAGGCCAAAGAGACTAGAGCTACTGAGGTGCCTGAGACTTACATGACATATCAGAGGGGCACAAGGAGATTGTTTGCAGTTGATAGGCAAGTGTTTGCTCCACATGATGTGGAAGGGACCTTACCTTCTTCATCAACTCATAGGCAAATGCTAGCTCCACAGGATGTGGAAGGGGCTTTGCCTTCTTCATCAATACAACGGGTATAGGTGTAGTAGCTACACATAGGGAAAGAAAATATGCCAGAGGAAAGTTTTGATGATGAGGAGGAAGAGAGAGACTTTGATTTGACAGAGCAAGATGAGATGGAGCAAAATCATATTCATCATATCATAGAGGCAATTGACTTGAAGGCTCAAGATGAAGAAACCAAATGAAAACATTATCATACAGGAGAAATAGGATCAAATATAAGCATTGATGCACAATTTGGAGAGGGCCAAGTATGTCATCACATATTTGGAACAAGAAAACAAGCAGTTGAGTGAGAAGTAGGTCCTCATGGAGCTGAAACTTCTCAACGTGAAATGACAAAGTGACAAAGAGGCACATGTCACTTTGACTCCTATTGAGAAGGAGATTGATGATGATAGAGAGACTTAGCTTGAGAGAGTCAAGTTTCCCCTCTAGAATCTATTACAGAGGGAAAATAGGGATAATCAGATGATCAAACACATGGCCTACCGTTACAGGACTCGAAACAAAAATTTGCAACATGAGGGTCAAAAAGATGAAAGCTAGGCTAAGGTGGGCTCTAAAGGCAAAAAAGAGGAGGATAGGCTTAGGTTTCTTACTGAAGCTTCCTTGGCTAATCGCGATACTTGATGATGGTGCTTCTCACCAATTCTGGGCAAGTTTGAAAGAATTTTTGTCATCTGCAAATTTTGAAATTTTACACAGAAAAACTGCCTAAACACGTAGCGCCACTGGTGCTGTCCTTTTCCTAGGGGCACCAAATGCACAAATATTTTGCATTTTTGGATTTATATTGATGATTACATGAACCCTATGGATTTTCTAAGTTTTTGGGGTAGAACTGGTCCACCAAAAGGTCAAAAAACACCCTAAAAATGACCTTTATGCCACCTTTTGGACACACATAAGCAGTCTTGGGAGAATCACGTTTATAGGGGTAAAATGAGCTTCAAATGAAGCAATTCAAGGTGTTTTGGAAATTATACTTGAAGACCTTTCCAATGTGCTATCATGAGCTCAATTGGAACGCCGGGAAGGCCTCCATAAGGGACTTGAAAGTGGCACTGCGCATAGGGAAAATTTGCACAGGATGGCTATTTTTCTATTTTTTTACTGTGTTCATGGATTTTCTCTAATGGAGGATGTTTTACCATTGTAAATTATGAATTTGAATTTAAATATGATGGATAATCAGTAGTAGAGGGTAGATTCATTTCTTTAAAAGTCAATTTCAGATCAAATGAATCAATTTTTCACTTTTAGAAACAAGTTGTTAAGATGCCTATATTCCTGTTTCTTGTTCAATGTTGGTTAGATTAGCTCCTCATCTTAGGGATTCAACCCCTAAGGATGGGAGGAGGTTGAAACAATTCCTATATCTTCTTCTTCTTTCTCATTTTAAAGGGTTGGACTCAGCTAGATGCTTAGACCTTGATTGTACATCATTTTGTAGCAGTTTAGCAGGAGATTAATAAGAAATGCAGTTATTTTCATGGGATCCATGTGGTATGGAGTTTTAGTACAGTTTCTTCCCTTGTGATCATATGTTAGTATGTTTTGTGTATTCCATTAATCATTTCATTGCTTCTAAGTGAATTCTTTCAAGTTTGATAGGTAGAATTCATTACATCGCTGCTCTACTATGGGAAAACATTCACCATTTCATGATTTCTACAGTTTGGGAAGGATCCATGGTAAATCAAATGCTCTTCCTAGCCTCTCACCAATCTTAAAACATCTCACCCATCAATCCATAGAGTGCTAAACCTTATTCCTACCTTGCCCCATTGAACACCCTACAATTTTGACCTAATTCCCTAGCCCTAAGTTGTCCAGCTCCTCCTAATCCAGCAAAAACCCTTTAAAATTCAATCAAAACTTTGTGCTACTATAGCTAGCCTAAATACTTTTCCTGATCCATTTGTTCTGGTTGATATCCTCATGGATAGATCACTCTCCCAGCCTAGTGGGGCTAGCTACTTGGCTAAGCGTGGTTTGTGGTTACCCTAACATTGCCTAGGCTAGCTACTTGGCTAAGCATGGTTTGTGGTTACCCTAGCATTGCCTTTCTTCAGCCTGAGGTTTAATCCAGGTGATAACATAATGGTGACCATACTGGGGATTGTAGTTTTATGTTCCTCAGCAAAACGTATCAAGTTCATATCTAGATCTAATTGTTGATGGTGGACAACGATTAGACACTGAAAGGCTGAAATCATTCACCTGGTGATTCCAAATCAATTTCGAAATCAGATCCAAGGACTCCACTGGAGGATGAACCCAACCAGAAAAAAACATGAAAGGAAAATATGGAAAGATCAGGTATTCAAGTTGGAATTTCATCCAAGACATTACGTTTTTTGTTATGAATTATTTCTTCTCTTTTCCCGAGAATGTCAAGAAGTCTTTACAAAGTATAATGTATTTGAGAAAATATCCTAGACCTGCATGTGATTCCTTCCCTTTGAAGATTGTGAATGCAAAATATTCGTATGCCTTTGATCTTGATCAAGACCCTTCTTCTGAATCTTATGATGATCGTTTTCAAACAGATGGGCCTCAAGAGATCAAGAATAATTCTACAACTTTTGTATATACTCCTATACCTTGTAAAATTCTAGATAGATACAAGCCTCTGATTTTACCTCCTATATCCCATGCTTTCCCTAAAAATAATTACCTATATCTACCAATATTTGATGGCGAATGTGACAACATCACTGCTGAGAGACATGTAACGAATTTTGAGTCTTTGTTTGACCTTTTTGAAGTTGATGAAGAGGATATCAGTATTAGGCTTTTTGCTCTTTCTTTGCAAGGCAAAGTCAAGAGTTGGTTCCAAACCCTGCTTGATGCGAGCATCTCAGATTTCTAGTAGTTTGTCAAAGTTTTCCTCGACAAGTGGGTGGTCAGAAAGAACCCTTTCTTGATTCTAGAAGAGTATAACTAGCTGAGAAGACAACCAGGGGAGAAAGTACAACAATTTTCTGCTAGATTTAACCAATCTTATTGTCCAATGCCTCTTAATATAAGACCTCCTCCTGATTCAGCTCTCTTGCATTATTCGGAAGCCTTTGATCAGGAGATGGAGTTTTAGATGAGAGAAAGGAACCTTGCAACACTTGAAGAGATGCAAAACAATTCAGTGGATGTAGAGGCTAATTTGCTGATCATAAGGGAAAAGTTGAAGGAAGAAAAGATAGAGAACCTAGATGTAGAGGAATCAACATCTTTAGAGGTAGAGCTCGACATTTTGGTAAGTGCAGTGGAAGAGATGATGCTAAAGATCACCACAAGGAATGAGTATGATGTTCAAGACCATGGCTCACTGATTGAAGAAGAACAAGTGGTTGATCCAAAACATTTCTATTTTTATCCCAATTGTCGTAGATATGATAATGATTGTTTTATAGATCATCTTGCAAAAAGAGAGATCTATTGATCTGACATGTATGCTTGATGATGTGTTTTATACTGATGATTTCCCTAAGTTTGATCAGTATGATGATGATTATGTTCTCCAAATAGAAGCTAATTTTGTAGACAAATCAACAACTATTTTGTGGAAGGAGGAAGTTCGCTTTCA
Source organism: Pinus taeda (assembly GCA_000404065.3). Classification (NCBI taxonomy): domain Eukaryota; kingdom Viridiplantae; phylum Streptophyta; class Pinopsida; order Pinales; family Pinaceae; genus Pinus; species Pinus taeda. The sequence continues at coordinate 28,546 of APFE031201780.1, forward strand.
GCAGCTCGAATACAGTGATTAGTCATTGCATGTCAGCTATGGAAGTGAGGAGGAAAGCGCAGAAAATTTTGAAGTGAAGGAGATTTGCCTCTTTGTTTTACTTCATTTCAGTTCATCAGAGACAACTTTCATGCAATCAGAAATCAATCGTCAATAAGTTTTGATCTCGACCATCTAGAGGGCAATGAAATCCTTGTTCAAGACTTCTCTTATCTAGATTTGCATCCCCAAAATGTTGTTGAATGTCAGGTTGCATCTGAAGACTTGGAAGCTGGAACGTATGCTCAAATGATGCAAGATGATTCTGTATCATTATGTTTTGAATCATTTCAGTTTTTGAAGGGAAATTTGCATAGTATATCTTCAATAAAGGATGAGTAGCCTGTAGAAAATCATGCAATCTCATTGGAACCAATAGAAAATTGGTTGCAACAATATTTTCAAGTTTTTCATGATCCAATAGCTGATGTGTTGGATGATATCTACAGTAAGAGTCCTTCTCCATTAGCTAACTACGAGCTTGAAAAATGTATTGAAACAAACTTGATCTGATAGTTGGTTTCTTTTTCATTTTTGGCAGGAGTCTCGTCACAAAGCTCAGATGAAAGTTTGCATTCATGGTATGAGGAGAAGCAAAGTAATCCATTGGATAAGCTAAGTCCTAGTGCACATGAATTTCAAGATCCTCATGCAGTATTTTTGGAGTCGGACAAAGAATCCATATTATTTAATCTCGGAAAATTTAGATCTATTTACAAGTTTTCATGGGAGTTTCATTTTAGTAGTTCTCTCTTCTTGCTCATAAACAAGCACTTGGAAAGAATTCAAACAACCAGAATGCTTACTTGGTTGCATTGGTTGTTTAATTTCACTTGATTAGGTGATGAATGGAACAACAAGAGTAGGTTTTATTGAATAAGCTCCATTTTGAGCATCTTTTCCAGTTTGTCAGTTGTGTTTTAGTATCGAGTTAGTTTTTAGTTGAGTAAAAGTCTATTTGTGTCTTTGAGTCATCAGTATTCAGTCATGTATTTCAGATTGAGTTTTTTCTACTCCATGCCCAATGGATAAGGCTACTTGGTCTACGATGTTCTTGGCACCTCCAAGGAGCTACCATCCCCAATCAAGCCACTATTAGTGTCATTCTTTGCAGACTTCCACCAGTGATCAAATATTCTCTTGTAAAGTGGTCTTGGGGTGTCAAAGTCAATTTGTTTTCATTTCAGTGAGTCTTCGAGTAAAAATTTGGTCACTTAGTATTAGGTCTAGGACTATTTTCACTCCTTCCAAAGTTTTACAAGTATTAGTTCATGTCACCATTCAACTGAGTTACAATCATTTAAAGAGTTGTCATCATATTTTAGGTTACAATGGGTCATTTTACACCTTGTTTGTGCTTCAGTTGTGCTTAGGTTAGCCTCATTTCCCTCTCCTAAGGTTTTGAAGGTAATTTTTCTTGGATGGTCAAATCATCAACAAAACTTGTATCCTGATGCTCATACACCTTCCCTTATCCTTAATATACTTTCTTAAACACTTCCCATCACTAATATCCCTCAAATTCATCATTTTCCTACAAACTCTAGCTTATTGGTACAATTTGACACTTTTATAGGTTAGGCCTGTGTTTTTCCCTTTCTGACCCCTTCCCCTCACTCAATCCTTGAAATTCCACTGTACCCTACTTCCTAACATCATTATCTACTTCCAAATTTTTTCTCAATAAATTAGAAGCCCCTCATCCCTTCATTTCCCTTCATTTCTACAAATCCCCTTTTCCACATATCGGGATAGTTTTTATTCAAATGATGCTTTTGACAAAGAAAAGATGAATCTGAAAAAAGTGAGAGAGGTTGTTGTCCATAATAGAATCAAAAAGAAAAACCTCCTTCAGGTTTTACATAGGTCTCATGGTTTGGGATAAATGTCCAAACAATCATTTGCCACAAGAAAGTTGTTGCCCTTCTGGAGTGACCTTGGTAAAATCAATTTTTATCCTAGATGGAATGTCCAAAAGACTTACTTGATGAGTCAAATGATAACTAGGCATAGATATATTTTCAATGAACTATCGTGAGCTCAATTTGGAGTTGAGGAAGACCTCCAAAATTTGACTGAAACAACACTCTGCATTTTGGCAGTCTCATTCTTCACATTTTGACTAGTCTTGGGAGATTGAGTTTTTGATAGGGCAAATAAGCTCCAATTTGAAAAATTCAAGATTTTCTGGAAAGTAGACTTCACAATATTTCCAATGAGCTATCCCACACCTAATTTTGACATCGAGAAAATAGTCAAAGGTTGTCTTGAATTGGCTATGGCATTTAGGAAGTGGTGTTGCGTGTCTGTGGGTTAGCACTACATGTTGAGCAGAAGGGCCAGAAAGGCCTCAAACTTCATAAAAAATTCAATATTTCCCTCTCTCCCCTTCATATAAGTAATTTTACCTCCCATACTAAATTTTTGGTGTGCATTCAAACTTTTAAACATAATTCCTCATGGAAAATGTCAAACCCTAAATTCTCCCTTGTTGATGCCTAAACCCTAAAACCCCAATTATTCCTCCTATCACCTATCACTAAAACTATAAAATCTTTCTCTACATCATTCCATAACATCCACATCCCTTTATCCATCTTCCTAAACAACAAAATCTCAAACAAACCAAGCCATCCCTCTCACTTTCATAATTCATATCCTTCCCTTCCTTTTCTAGTCTACCAAACACCTCATAAGGTCACCTCCCATCCCCTCACTCCCAAATCACTTTTTCTCATTCCCTTTATCCCTTTTCTTGGAGTGTATAGCCTTAAGCCTTCCAAACATGGATAGATGAGAAGGCCAAAGAGACTAGAGCTACTAAGGTGCCCGAGACATACATGACATATCAAAGGGGCACAAGGAGATTGTTTGCAGCTAATAGGCAAGTGTTTTCTCCACAAGATGTGGGAGGGACCTTGCCTTCTTCATCAACTCATAGGAAAATGCAAGCTCCATAGGATGTGGAAGGGGCCTTCAATTCCTCATCAACGCAGCAAATACAGGTGCTAAAGCTGTACAAAGCGAAAGAAAAGATGTCGAAGGAAAGTTTTGATGATGAGGATGAAGAGAGAGACTTTGATTTCACAGAGCATGACGAGCCAAAGCAACATCATATTCATCATATCATAGAGACAATTGACTTGGAGGCTCAGGAAGAAGAAACCAAAAGAAAACATCATCATATAGGAGAAAGAGGCTCAAATCCAAGCATTGATGGACAATTTGGATAGGGCCAAGTATATTATCACATATTTGGAACAAGAAAACAAGCAGTTGAGTGACAAGTAGGTCCTCTTGGAGCTGGAACTTCTCAAGGTGAAACGACAAAGTGACAAAGAGGCACAGGTCACTTTGACTCCTATTGAGAGGGAGATTGAAGATGATATAGATACTTGGCTTGAGAGAGTCAATTTTCACCTTGAGAAGCTATTGTAGAAGGCCAATAGGGATAATCAGATGATCAGACACATCGCTTACCATTACAGGGCTCAAAACCAAAATTTGCAACATGAGGGTCAAAAAGATGAAAGCTAGGATAAGGCGGTCTCTAAAGGCAAAAAAGAGGAGGACAGACATAGGTTTCCTGTTGAAGCTTCCTTGTCTTATCAGGATACTTGATAGTGGTGCTTCTCACCAATTCTGGGAAAGTTTGAAAGAATTTTTGTCATTTGCAAATTTTGAAATTTTACACACAGAAAAACTGCCTAAACACACAGTGCCACTGGTTTTGCACTTTTCCTAGGGGCACCCAATGCACAAATGGTTTACATTTTTTATATTTAGAGCAATTATTACATGAACCCTATGGATTTGCGAAGATTTTGGGGTAGAAATGGTCCACAAAAAAGGTCAAAAAACACCCTAAAAATGACCTTTCTGCCACTTTTTGGACATAGAAGCAGTCTTCGGAGAATCAACATTTTAGGGGTCCAATGAACTTCAAACGAAGAAATTATAGGTGTTTTATAAATTAGACTTGAATACCTTTCCAATGAGCTATCATGACCTCAATTTAGATGTCAGGAATGCCTCCAAATGGGACCTGAAAGTGGCACTGCGTGTTGGGCCAGTGGCGCTGCGCATAGGGAAAATTTGCACGGGATGGTTATTTTTCCATTTTTTGACTGTATTCATGGATTTTTTCTCATGGAGGATGTTTTACCATTGTAAATGATGACTTTTCATGTAAATATTATGGATAATTATTAGTAGAGGGTAGATTCATTGCTTTAAAAGTCAATTTGAGCTCAAATGAATCAGTTTTTCACTTTTAGAAGCAAGTTGTTAAGATGCATATATTCATGTTTCTTGTTCAGCTTTGGTTAGATTAGCTCCTAATCTTAGGGATTTGACCCCTGAGGATGGGAGGAGGTTGAAACAATGCATATATCTTCTTATTCTTTCTCATTGTAAAGGATTGGACTCAGCTGGATGATCAGACCTTGATTGTACATCATTTTGTAGTAGTTTAGCAGGAGATTAATAAGAATTGCAGCTATTTTTATGGGATCCATGTGGTATGGAGTTGTAGTACAGTTTCTTCTGTTGTGATCATATGTTAGTATGTTTGTGTATTCCGTTAATCATTTCATTGCTTCTAAGTGAATGCTTTCAAGTTTAATAGGTAGAATTCATTACATCAATGCTCTGTCAGAAAACATTCACCATTTCATGTTTTCTACAGTTTGGGAAGGATCCATGGTAAATCACATGCTCTTCCTAGCCTCTCACTAGTCTTAAAACATCTCACCCATCAAGCCATAGAGTGCTAAGCCTTATGCCTACCTTGTCCCATTGAACACCCTGCAATTTTGACATAATTCCCTATCCCTAAATTGTCTAACTCCTCTTGATCTAGAAAAACCCCTTTGAAATCCAATCAAAAATTTGGGCTACTATACCTAGCCTAAAATCCTTTTCCTGATCCAGTCATCTTGGCTGAGATCCTCACAGAGAGAGCCCTCTCCCAACATAGTAGGGCTAGTTACTTGGCTAAGCGTGGTTTGTGGTTACCCTGGCATTGCCTTACTTCAGCCTGAGGTTCAATCCAGGTGATAACACAATAGACCTTAACACTAAAGATAAAGTAGAAATAAATGAGGTATAAGGTGAAGAGACAGATAGATTCCATCCCACTAAATTTACAAAATCAGATGTAGAAAACCTAAAACAAGTTGAGATTGATGAGATAATTAATGAAAACACTGAAGTAATAAATCTCAAGGACAATTTCTTACCTAGTGGATTAACCCCTTTGGAAGACCTATTTGATTCAAATGATGTCCGTAGAAAGCCCAAAATGGAACCTTTGAGATCTGATATGGAGGAGTGTAATATTTTCATTGAGGAAAATCCAAAATTGATTAAACTTTCTAAATCATTACCTCCCACTGAAAGAGTAAAATACATTGAGTTATTAAAATAATTTCAGGATGTCTTTGCTTGGAGTTATGAGGACCTAAAATCCTATGACACCAGCATCATACAACACACAATCCCTATATAAGAAAATCAAAAACCTTTCAGAAAAAAACTTAGAAAGATAAATCATGTCCTATTACCTTAAGTTGAAAAGGAAATCCAGAGAATGTATGATGCTAAGATAATTGCACCAATCAGATTTTATGATTGGGATTCAAACCTGGTGCCAACTAGGAAAAAAACAGGTGAGATCAAACTCTGTGTGGACCTTAGAAGCCTCAACAAAGTATCCCTTAAAGACAATTACCCTTTCCACCAAAAGGACCATATTTTGCAAAGGGTAGTTGTATCAACCAGGATCTCATTATTGGATGGGTTTTCTGGTTACAATAAGATTTTAGTTCATCCTGATGACCAAGCCAAGATTGCCTTCACTAATCCTTGGGGCACATTCGTGTATGTGAAAATGACTTTTGGACTAATGAATGCAGGAGTCACCTTTCAGAGGGCTATGGATATAGCCTTTGCCAAAGAAATTCATGATTTCCTAGTGATGTACCTAGATGACATTATTGTATTTTCAAAATCTGATAACCAGTATTTGGATCATCTAAGGCAGGTTTTTATTAAATGTAGGAATTATGGAATTTATCTGAACCCTAAGAAGTCATTATTTGGATGAGAAGAAGGAAAGTTACTAGGTCATATAATTTCAAAACATGGTATCCGAATAGACCCTTCAAGAATAGAAGTCATCTTACATATACAACATCCAAGGAACATCAAAGAATTACAAGATTTCTTAGGGAAAATTAACTTTCTTAGGAGATTTATTTCTAATCTAGCAGAATTAATTAGATCACTGAACAATATTTTGAAAAAATATTTGACCATAAAATGGATTGTTGAGGCCAAAAAATCCTTTGAAGACATTAAACCGGCCTTAACAAGAACACCAGTTTTGATCAGTCCAAAATTTGACAGAGATTTCATCTTATTTTCCTTTGCTTCTGAGCACTTAATTGTTGCAGTTTTACTATAGAAAAATGACCAGGGATATGAACAACCTATTGCTTTATTTAACAAGGCCCTTAGAGATGCCTTCTTAAAATATAACATAATGGAAAAACAAGCTTTTTCTTTGGTCAAAGCTATCAAGGACTTTAGAGTATATATTTTATATTCTCATATAATAGTCTATGTTCCCAATTCAGTTGTCAAAGACATCCTAACTCGGGGTGGTCCAGATGGAAAGAGGGGAAAATCGATTACTAGTATTTTAGAATATGATATAGAAATCAGACCAACTAACTTAATTAAGAGCCAAGGTTTAGCCAAGTTCATGGCCGAATAAAACTGTCAGGCCCTGGATATAAACATTATTTCACAAATAGATAATGAAGAGGAGATGGTGATTCCCCTAATAAACCAGGCCTTTATTGAATCACCATGGTATGCTGATCTCATTTATGTTTTACAAAATTTACAATCTCCTCTTGGATTATCTAAGACCAAAAGTAGATTTTTGAAGGTGAAGTCCTTAAAATTTTGCATATTGGAAAATGCTTTGTTTTGGAGGAATCATGAAGGTATTCTTCTCAACTGTTTATTAAAAGATGAATCTGACAAAGTACTGCAAGCGTTTCATGCAGGTGACTGTAGAGGTCACGTTTATTGGAAAACCACTGTAGATAAAATTGTTAGAGCTGGTTTCTACTGGCCAACTTTGTTTTCCGATGTAAAGAAACACGTGACCTCCTATCACAAATGTCAAATTTTTGAGGGAAAGAAAAATCTTCTACCTTTACCCCTAAAAACACTTTCTGCTGAAACACCTTTTCAACAATGGGGGTTAGACTTCATTGGTGACATTCACCCACCTTCCTCTACCCAACATAAATGGATCCTCATTGCCACAGACTATTTCACCAAATGGATAGAGGCCATATCTTCAAGGAAAGCCACTAATACTGTTATCATAACCTTCCTTGAAACCAACATTCTATCAAGATTTGGATGTCCAGCTAAGCTCATTATTGATAATACAACAGCCTTTAAATCCAAAAGGATGATAGATTTCTGCAACAAGTGTCATATAACCCTAAGCTATTCCATAGCTTATTATCCTCAAGGAAATGGACTGGTAGAATCCTCAAACAAAAGCCTGGTGAACATCATAAAAAATCTATTGGAGGACAATAAGAAAACATGGAATAAAATGCTAGTCAATGCCTTATGGGCAGATAGACTAACCACAAAGAAATCAATTGGTACCTCTCCCTAGCAACTAGTTTATGGGATGGAAGTTGTTTTGCCATCTTCCTTGGGAACACCAGTAATGAAGCTACTCCAAGTGTTAGAAAATTATATATTATAGAGCAATGGAACACATAAAATATTGTAGAAATATAAACACAAAACACACATAAAACAAGAGAGAGATAGATATACGTGGTTCACCCAGTTTGGTCTACGTCCACGGAGAAATAGCCAGTCCTTCTTTCATTATATTATCCAGCAAACTGAAGAGATACATCCTACAACAGATCTGCTATAACTCCTTCTTTGCTCTCAATCTCCTCTCTTTTCCTCACTCAAAATACAGATCTATATAGATGCAATACAATTCCCTCATATATAATGAGGGGCTTCCTTCTAGCGAAAAAAACCCTAAATTAAACATAACTTCTACAGTCATATCATTCGCCTAATGAACAGCCCAGATTGACTAGAAATTACTATACCTTTACAAGGCAATTTTACATCTGTTTTTAGCTTCAGGGGGCACAAGTCCCCCCCGCACCCCCCCGCGTGGAGGGGTGTACAATCTTCCTGGGGTATACATCCGGCTGAGACCTTTGAATATAGAAGATAATCAGGCTCTGCACCCTTCACCAAGAATTATAGGTTGAACCAAATGACATCTAAAGAAGAATCAACCAAACAATTCATTTACAACAAACCAGGGAAGAAGTGTACATAAGTTCTCAGGTTGTGCAGGAAAGGATCAAGAAGATTTTTTATAAAAGGACCAAGGCTGAGGATTTCTACCTTGGTGACAAAGTCCTAAGATGGGATTCAAAAAGGGAAAATAAAGGTAAACATGGGAAATTTGATTTCCTATGGAAAGGCCCATGTGTCATTTATGCTTTCAAAGGTAATAATGCTTTCTTCCTCAGAGAAATGGATGGTACAGAAGAAGAAGGTCAACCAGTGAATGGTTGGATGCTCAAACACTATTTTGAACCTAACTACTGAATTTTACTTTCCATTCTACATATTTCGTTTTTTTTCAAAAAGTTTAGTTTGGATTGGATGTCATTGAAGTTGATGCTCATAGAGAAGGCCCTAAGTTTTGAAGGACTCACTATCATAAGTATCAATAATGTAGAGGCATAAAGGATAATTTTGCAAGGTAACATCAACAATTCAAAGGCTATTGATTTACAAAGTTCTTGACATTTCACCAAGAAATGTCATCCCCAAGTGGCGCCACCGTTAGGTTCCTATACTAATAGGAGTCATAATTTTGATTGACTAAGGTTAAGCCTTTTAATATTGTACATACATTTGCATGCTGCAAATGTTTTCCATAATAAAAAATTAAAAAATGTAAAGAGAGTATGTCCTAAAAGAATAATCAAAGGACAAAAAGAATGAAAATAGGTCACAAAAAACAAAAAATATGAACCCCAAGAAAACAAAAAGACCATGAAAGTGTGCAAGTCAAAATGCCACTACTATTTACTTTTTATGCTTAATGAATGATTGTGTGTAGCTTGCCACTCATGCCACAATCCATGAATATTCAAATGTTTAAACTTGACTATTTCATGTGTTCAACTTCATGTTTATAGATAGAGAATAAAATATGACCAAACAGTGTAATCTTGGCAGATAAATTAGATAGGTAGAGTAAATAAAGGAGCTCAACTATTTAAAATGGGCCCTTGGATGAGGTTTGATTTAGATAGTTTGCTATGTAAAGAAAAGAAAATATTGATAAGGTTTTGCTAGCTTAAATGCACCCTAATGAAGTGAAGAAAAATGGTAGAATAATTAGATGGGTAAGTAGAAGAAAGGTTGCAGAAGTATGGTGATTGATTATACAAATGCATATTTATCATTTTTCATCGTATCTTCCAAATATAAATGGACAATCAAGCATGAAAATGGGTTTCAAAGTCAATTAATCAACCTCCCCCATTCATTTCACCTCTTTACTTAACAAATTTCCCATAATAATGTTCAAAGTGCTTAAAAACGTTTAAGTTAAAGGGGCTCAGAGCATTTCTCTGACATTTGGAGGGACCAAACCCTCGGCTCAAAGGCTTATGGATATCAAGTACTAGACTTGCCTCATAAAAGTTCACCCCCCCCCTTCAGTGCATTCATTTTCCTAATAATACTCATTTTCATAAGGTTAAAACACTTTTTGCCTAGGAAAAATCAATTCTTCCCCCATATAAAACACTTTTCATACCAAAAACCCACAAAAATGCTTTACCCGAAGTATTAATGTAAATATGTGAAAAACATGTAATTTACCAAAAAGCATTTTGCTTAGTGTTTTTCCCCTTTCTGCCCATTTTTCATATTAATGACTAACTTTGTTATAGTGAATCCCAATAAAAACCCAATTCCCATATATATTTAACTCCTATGTGTAAATTAACCCTACACCCCAGTTTAATTATAAACTAAGATCTTCACCTAAAACCCAACCAAAACCTTTAACTGGTCGATTTGCGATCAAGTTAATTAAGTTCCCCTTTAATCCCCTGTTAATTACCCCGATGACCTTATCTCACTTTAAGCCATTATTAACCCTGATACTGCCATAATTAAGTGCCTGTCGGGCCCCCCACTAGCCTCTGCATAGTTTCTCCACCCAATCACTGTGCGATCATCCTCCATCCTCATCCAATGGACCTTAACCATATCGGGCCAACCCGACGTCCATCCTTTACCCACCCGATAAAGTGGTCTCCCCCGTGGCCCCCAATGTTACGTGTCATCCGATGAGTGGAATCGAGCGACCCCTCCCAAATACCACCGAGCACCTAAAAGAAGTGCAAAATAAACTACTTACTGCCCTCCCACTATGCGACAAATTAACCACTATTCACCCCATACCCACCAAAAAATAGCTTTTTGTGTATAAAAGCCAAAAGCCCCAAAATTGTTTATTTTCACTAAAATTTCATCTGCAAGCCTCTATACGCATGCACGACACTTGCAAATGTCGAATTTGTCAACCCACATACAATTTCACACCAAAGATGCCGCAGACAAACCAGTTGGCCTTGCAGCCTATACAATGACCATTCAACTACTTGCAGTCTCCAAGCACTCTGCTCATAACCAATTCACCCTAGTTTAAGGTATTTAAACCAAGATTCACCAAATGCCTTGTCAATTTCAAAGTAACCAGTTGCTAAGTGTTTTTATTTAAGTTAAAAATTAATTAAAAATACTCAAGAGCTTGAGTGATAAACCACTGTAGAACATCGTTGCCCTAAAATCTCTAAATCCCTCCCCACACTCAAATCCACAAGAACTGAGTATGGCTGCCCCAATTACAATGGATGTGAGGCCCATCGGGACACCTCATTTTGACCTACACCGCCTTCCTCTAGCTGATAGAGACTTGCAGATAAAATATACCACTATCATAGAGCTCCTACTCAAAGTTCATTGCTAAAGTAGGGACAGGTTCCTCAACCATGCTGATGAAATTGGCCCGTGTGAGTCAAATTTTCCCAAATAGCTATTCCCCCAAGTCCACATTTTTCCTAAAATTGTGCATATATGTTATGCTTGCTACATCTCTAGTCACAGAACCATCATGTCTCATGACCAGAAGGTCCTTTTCACCATTACCACCAAAACCATCAATGAAATGTTGTAGCTTCAACTAGGACCAAACCCAACTCCCCTCTCAATTGGAAACTTATTAGACTTATACCCCAAATTAGCACTGCCAAATTGGCTCAACTATTCCAAACCTTCATCGCAGAATAAAAGAACATCCCTAACAACCCTCCTCCATATGTAGCAACTATATTTTCCCCTTGGGTCCGAAATATTGTACCCATCATATCTTATGTTTTGGGTTACTCCACAAGTGAGTATATTGATGAAATTATTCTGGCTTTCATGTCCATCTATACCCCAGGACAACGTCCTGCAACCATTTATGACTTTGCTACATTCATAACTGACAGGATGCATGAGCAGTTCACAAGAATGGGAAATGAAAGGGTCTTCAGATACTCTTCAGTGTTATACCATATGTTCTTATATTATCAGTATGATAAGTTCCCATTCACCCTCCAAAAACTGGACACCAAGGGTCAGCCAAGGTCAGCCATTTTCTGGACCTCATTAATCCATGAGTATTAGTCTCCATACTCTTATTCAGACTTTATTGACTTATTTATACATCCAATTATGACAATGTTGACTGGAAACCCTCCTTCAAGAATCAATCCAGAAATTAAGAGAGTCCTTCAATTGTCAAAGCAAACCAAAGTGGGTGACTGGTACCTCTACCATAACCACATAGAGATCAGGATATATGGTTTCATGCTTGCACCATACAAATTACCAAGATACCTCCCTATGAGGTTGTTTGCATTAGAATACTATAGGAAAATTATCAATGCAGATGAGATAAACTTTTTAAATGCCAAGAAGAAGGCCAATTTCAAAATAAAAGACCAACTAGGCCCCTTCATATGTAACTCTAGGGTGGTTGGGACAGAGGCAGAGTTGATACTATAGAAGATGAAGTTCCAAAGAAGTTTTGTTTGGAGATATGACCCTTTGGAATTCATCACCAAGAAGAGGCAAAAGGTCAAGCTAGGACCTTTGATTCACCATCACATACCTAAGATTGATGCCCATGCTAACTAAACACAATGGGTGAAAGGAACCCTAGTTGATCAAGACAACACCAGAATAGACATAAAGAATTCTCTAATTGATTTGAAAAACAACTTAATGACGGTTCTTTCCTACAGGTGCCAGAGCATTCAAACAAACCAGAGAAATCAAGCAAACCAGAGATAGCCATGAGTACCCCCTCAGTTGTGCAGACTCCTCTAAATGAGGAGAAGAGCGTAAAAAGAAGTAGGGAGAAGACCACCACATCGGCAAGGGCCACTTCACATACTTATGCACAGAAAAGCCAAGAAAAAATATAGAGAGTGAATCCTATCTCTGAACAAGAATACATAGAGGAGACAGCAAAAGTCACTAGCACAGAAGGAAACATGAGCATGCCCATCACCCCATCGAAATTTACACCTTCCATATCACAAACTCAAGGGTTGGAAAGGTAGCTCAGTCTTGAGGTATTTTCCTTTAGAATGTGTACTGACAAAGACCAAGACATCAAGGAAAGATACAAGGAAATAAAAGCAAGGAATGAGAAGCTTAAGGTCCAAACTTATGCCTAGTACCTGAAGATGACCCCTACCAATCAAACCAAGGTAATGTCAGCCTTTGATATCAAAGAGGGGAAAATGCAGATGACTTTTATCAAGCCTACAGCTCAACAGCCAAAAACAACCTCAGATTTCAAGAAAGTAGATTTTGAAGTGCTAGCAAGGGATATCCATCCCATAGACCAAATTCAGCTACACAAGAAAACAGGGGAGATGATATACTCCACCTTGACTGGAAAGGCCATAGCTGCTCATCAGTTGTAGAATTCTTTAAACAACATATCTGCACAATTCCAGTTGGAAAAGGCCTCTTCACAGGCCAAGGGTACAAGGATCAAGTCCTTAGAGGACTTAGTAATTGAATTGGGACATGATCCCAAGGATATAAAAGCCACAGAGCAGCTAATTAAGAAGAAACACGATGATATCACTGCACTCAAGAAGTAGCTAAAGATACCTCAGTTGCATCATCCACAAACATTAGAGGTCATAGAAGCCCAACAAGGACATGAAGAACTCATGGACTTAGTCTTGAAATTGAATGACCAACTGAAAGAGACTGAAAAGGAATTGGATACTTTGATTCAATTAAAACAAGCAGATGTGGCCACCTCTTCAACAAATGTTATACCCATAGTCTTTACAGCAGTGCCATCCACACCAACAACATCTTTGGCACCTACAACTCCACTTGCAACAACGTTGCTAGTAACAACAGAATCTACTAAAGCAGTAGGTGCATTAGGAGACAAAGCAATAGAACTTGTGAAATTCATGGAAGATATGTGTATCGAGGCTATAGAGATGAAAATATTGAAGGAAAAGGTGCCAAGTTTAGAAACTGACTGCAAACTTGCCCAACTCAAGCAGAACAAAGAAACACAAAAAGCCTAGAGAATGGGTGAGAGCATCAAAATCCTATAAAATGGTTTAACACTTGAGAAGCCAATTGGAAAAATCAATGAAATGTTGCGGGCCAATATCATTGACTCTGTCAATGATATTTCACCATCAATCCAAGTTATTTTTGAGAAAAAAGAGCTGGTAAAGATAGCTATAGAAGTTATCCAGAAAGTAAAGGAGGAGTTGGGAAATAAGCCAAAGGATGCAAATAAACTCATCCACTTTCTCAACAATAAGAATAAATACGAGCTCCAAGAGCTAAATATATAAGACAAGACTACTGCCATTTTGGAAATAAGGAAGGTCCTTTCCAAAAGGAACCTTATGCTTAATTTGGAAGAAAAGTGCCACAATATGCAGCTAGTCATTGATAGGTTCATGGCTAAATTTCAGATTTTGAGGGAGAAAGGTCTACCCAGTCCTATGGTCATCAATGATAAACTCATGACACAATTGGACTATGGCAACAGACTCAGACAATGGGCTAAGGAACAAGCCAGATCTTCATCCATAAGGTCATTACCAACAGGGAAAGTCTTGTATGACACTTTTGAAAACTTGTTCTTCCTGGAACATGAAATCAAACATCTTTTTCTCACTAAGCCAAATTTTGCAAAATATACTAAGGTTGATGAAATCTACAGGAGAATGGTAAATGTGAAATTACCAGATGCAAAATGGTGGGAGACAATGATAGATTTATTTTGATAAATAAAGAACTGAAAGTTACTGTGCAGTAAAAATGAAGACAACAGAGTGAAATAGGTAAAAACGGCACAACAAGGTCAAAGAGTATCAGATGAAAGATCAAATTAAAGAAGACTCCAGTGTAAAAATTACATAACTATCAGCGAGCATAGAAGGCTACACCTCAACCATAAAGGCCAGCACAAGCATAACTAAAGGGACGGCAAGAAACAGTTCATTAGCTGTCTCTATCTTCTTGCTAGAAGATATTTGTATTTCCTAGAATAAATCTCAAGTTTTTTTTAGATATTTTACAACATGATTTTGTATAAATACTTCACAATTCGAATTATGTAGTGTGGATTCCAAAACATTTCTATAGACTTTTTCTCTTAAATAAAAAATTCTATTATATCAATGAATGGATTGGCTTACTGGATTAAGGAGTAAAGATCAGATATTTTACAGGATTCTTGTGTAAAGCGAAATACAGATAAGTATTCTCTCATGTTCAGTGTTGTTTTTCTTCAAGTTTTTTCCATAATCTTTTATGTATCTCTAAAATATAAATTTTATAACATGGAATGATATTTCAGAAATTTCTTAAATGCACTCTGACTTGACTGTTATGCATTATTATATGTTTTCTTCACAAATCTAGGTTAAGGAATTATTGATTGCTCCTTAGTTTAGGTGACTTCCTGTGATCTATAGCAAAGGATTCTTAATTTCCCTTTGTTCATGATTATCCTATGTTCTTCATTCTAATCCCGGTCTAAGGATTCTTAAGTTCCCTTTCACCCTGGTTTGAATTACTTCACCCAATACGCCTGAAGATTTGCATTTTGCTCTGCTAGCTTACCCTGTGAACATTCCCTTTAATGAATTGATCCAATCCTACTATCCATTTGTTTCCCCATATCCCAATGGATTGAAGACCTAACTCTATCCATCTGCTTTAAGAATTCCACCACCCAATCTTCAAATCAAAACCAAAACCCCAATGAACACTAATAACTAGCCTAAAATCCCATAAGAAACAAAGCTAAATTATATAGAGAGAGCCCTGTTTAATTCATAGGTTGGCTAAAGCCTATACTTAAAAGATTGGTTTGTGGTTACCTCAGTTTCTTCCTTCTTCTGATAACTTCTAAGGAAAATTATGAGTGATAACATAGTGGCGACCATACCGGGGACTCAAATCCTTAGTCTCAATAAGTCTTTAAGAAAATTTTAAATCTTTACTTCAAGCCCCTTAAAGGGTTTATTAGAAGTTATTTACAAAATCTCACAAAAAGAAAGTAATTATAAAAATCTTGAAATTTTGGCTTCAAGGAGAACTCACTACACTAGGGCTAATCTAGATCCAAACCCTGCCCTAGCAATTGATAATCCCAACCTGATTTTGAGAAGACCCAAAAGAGAAGAAAGTTCACTTAGTCAAACACCTTTAATCAAAGCCGATTTTTTCCCTGATGAGTGGTTGTTTTTAGAAGACCTTTCCTTTGATGTGCCATTTGATATTTCCCTATTTAGAACAAGGTCTGAAAGTGCACTTGATGAAATTGTCATAGATCCAGAGTTTATTGCATACCTTGAAGTCCAAAAGGCCAACAAATCAATTAATGAGTACCTTCTAAACTCACCACAGTCATCCCTTACTACTGCTAGGAACCGTGAGCTTTCTGCACCAATATCCACTACTATTAGTTCACCATTATTCCCTTCAACCTCTAAAGTTCACTCCCCACCTCCATTTATACCTTCACTTCCTTACTAACCTACCATTACTCATCAACCACCTGCTAGTCCTAGTTCATCCTCCACTACTACATCACCTTCCAATGCCTCAACCCCACATTTTAGCCCATCCCAGCTTATAGCCATGGCAAATAGATGTGCTCCCATTGTCTTACATGCTCCACTTGGTGCCATGCCATCAGACTACCAGAGTAAAATCGTCCAATTTTATGGCATAGGACACTACACTGCACAACACCATTTTAATAAAATGACATACTACTTTGAACTTCATAAAATTGATATTGTGGATGTCCAAATGAGATTATTCACTCAGACTTTAGCTGGTGATGTTAGAAAATGATTTAGATCACTGCCTGATAATAGTATTGATAGTTTAGAAGTATTTCAACAATAATTTTTGAATAGATGGGAAAAGAAAAAAAATCCTCTACAGATCCTTTCTGAATATGAAAATATTAGGAGAGGACCCAATGAAACTGTTCAAGATTACTGCACTAGATTTAACAATATATAAAATGCAATTCCAGTTAATCTTAGACCCCCACTTGACTTAGCATTAATAAAGTTCCCTGATGGTTTTGACACAGACATGGCATTCCAGCACAGGGAAGGAAACCCCCCAACCCTAGAAGATATGCAAAGTGTAGCAGTAAGTGTAGAGGCTAATTTATTATCTAAAAGAGCTAGAATTATGAATGAAAGAGGAGGATCAGCTAAAGATGAGCCTTCACCCTTTGACATTAAAATAGATAGCTTAGTAAAGGCATGGAAAAGTTAATGGACAGAATAGAGAATATAGAAAGGAAACCCCAGTGGGATAATCAGCAAACACCCCCAGTTACAAACCCGAACTTTAGGAAACAACAAAACCAAAATAGTGGAAAAAATGGACTTGATCAGAATATAAGGCCTCCTTTCCAGGAAAATTATGTAGAAACATCCCATCCTGAAGACCCAGAGCAAGACACACATATTAACTTGATGGGATTAGATGATGAAGGTATTGCTTTTCTGACCCAAGATGATCAAGAATTGCATATGTTGCAGCAATTGCAAATCCAGTCTGGAGAGTCATTTGATTATAAACAAGGTTATGATTCTACCATCTTTGAAGTACATAAGCAATATAAGCTAAGTAGTAAAAATAATTTTGATATCTCTGAAGCAGAGGGAGACACTGGCAATAAAGGTTTAAACAGAAATTTTGGTAGCAACATACATGTGTTATAGTCTCTATGGTGTTTAAGAGGCTAAGAAACACAAGATCTCCAAAACCTAGAAAAGGTTTCACAAGAAAAGCCTTAGAAACACCTCAATTAGATTAATTAGCCAATAATTAAATATTTCATAAGTCTAACTTAGGAAAACTAGTTAATTAAATTAGATTAATTGAGAGAAATTGATTTTTCTCTAGAGTCTTCCAGAAAAGAGAGTTGATGGAGTCAATATGATCTTAGCCATTGATTGAGATGTGATCATGGTCGTTGGTTTCCCAATAGAATATTATAAGAGAAATTCAATGGGGTTTAGAGAAGACATCGAAGATAGTTGAGCAGTATGACTTACCTAGTTGCAGTGATTCAGCAAGGGCGCAGCTGAAGTAAAGGGAGACACTGGAAATAAGGGTTTAAACAGAAATTTGAGAAAAGATTTCTATTGGAGATTTCCACATAGATTTCCAGTATTCTCAGAGTTAGAGAAAGGTTGAATTTATTCTATAGAGAGGTCATACTAGGAGGTGTGAATCATCTAGTGTATAGATCTGGGTAGCAGATCGATTTCTAGTTGTCAGACATAGGTTCTAGAGGAAGAGTGAGTTGCCTAGTGCAAGTAGCAAGAAAACGAAGGGGTTGCAGGAACAACTCTCCAGTAGTATCTTGAGTTCTAGTTGAGCCATTTCACATTTCCAGTTACCAGTGCACAGAGTAGGAGGGAGTGTGAATCATTGGAGGAGGCCAAGTTAGAATTTTGTAGAGGAAATAGTGAGTTTCTAGATCGATTTCCGAGTTGGAGCGATCCGGATTTAAACAGGAACAAAACAAATGACAAATATAACCATAGATACAGAGATGCAACAGAACTAATACTTCATTTCATTAATGTAAAATACTGAAATATGCTTTCAAACAAAAATGGAAATAAACTAGCTCGGGCGATGGTAGCTTATCTCTGAGGAGAGATGTGGTGGCTACATGCTTCTGAACTGTGTTACAATGAGGCTCAAGGGCCTTTTTATTATTGAACAATAAGATAAAACTCTAAACAACCAAAACCCTAACTCGAGGAGATGTAACACCAAGAGTTTATGGGCCCCGTTAGGGTTAGTTGGACAACCAACTTCCGGGGGTCGCGACTTCGTCATATTATCTCTGTTTGACATGCATGTTACCCTGTTGGAAAGATCTGTCCGAGGACTATGACAAAAAAGGAAATTTTAGATACAAAACCATTGATACAAGATTGCCAAAAAAATGTCGTTTAGGGCCTCAAAACGGCTCCGAAAGTTTAGGACCTAAAAAACTGCTAAAAATAGTAACCTGTGCTACAATTAAGGAAACTGAAAAACTAAAAGAGATAGTTGTGGGGGTCCAAGGGGGATAGGCAGGTGGCCACCAACATCTACTTGGATCATGGAGTAGTGGAGAATTTTTTTTGGAGCTTTTCCAGTGTTATGTAAGAAAATCATTGTACTATTGAATTGTTGAAGATTAATAGTAATAAAACCCTCATTTGCTGAACTATTTTTCCCCTCAGGGTTTTTCCAGAGACTATTGTCCAAAAATAATGTTGTCAAAATTATTTTGTGTGTTTGCATTATTTTCTCAATTCCAATTTGTTATTTTCCGCAACATATTTTTATTTGTGAAGAATTGCAATGTAATTTATTCGATATTTGGTGTTAATAATTAACAAAAGACAAATAAACTGCAAAAGTTAGGAGATTAATTTCCAATAGCTACAATTTGTGGAAATTTCACAAAATCTAAGAGAGATAATGTGACAACTTGACTCTTTTTCTACCAAGGATTTAGAATTTTGACATTCATCAAACACATTAGATTTCAATTTCAAGAGATATACCCACATGTTCCTACTATAATCATCGACAAAAAGATGGAAATACCTAACATTGTTGATCAATGTCATGCTTATTAATCCAAAAATCCCTGCGTGAACTAGTTGAAATAATTTGTGATCTCCATACATTTTCTTCATCAAATGAATTTGTGTGTTGTGTCCCTACCTAACAAGCTCCATAAAATCCCTTGGTCTAGTGATGAATGTCTAGAAGTCCCTTTACTAGATTCAATTATGCCAATTAAGAGAGGTAGTTGAAGTTGAGTTATCTCTACCTTTGATGCCATATTGTACTAATATATAATGCATTCTTGATTGTTATTGCATGCTTTCTAACCTATCTAATATCCACCATCCTAAACCATCAATGGTCCTCAACACTAAGAGAAACTATGTTCTTGGTCTCCTTGTCAACCATGTAGTCCTTGTGATTGCTAGAGTTGATTGCTTGAGAAAGATTAACATTTTTCCTCCAAGGGAAATCCGCACATTTTCTTTTCTAATGACCATATACTCCTCCCCAGCAATGAAGATCATTGAGTCATTGGAATAATCAATCATGTACTATGTCAATGTAGAAATTCCCACTGTAGATCAACAAATTATGCAATAGACTAAAGCAAAATACAAGATCTACTTCTACAACAAACTTTGTGGAAGCTTAATCGAATATGAGTAAGATCAAATAGAACACATATAACTGAGAACGAGAAATCAATCACACATGAACACAGAAGAATAACCCGGGGAAAGCCTCAGCCTAAAACCCCAATCTCTGTATTATCATACAAATGGAAATATGTTCAGATTACAAAAAGAATCAGCTCACAAGCTATCATGCTCTCTCTACAATCAAATTGTTGCTCATAAATAGTTAAAGGCTTCTCAGAAACCTTCTCCTCTTCCCTCCAAGCCTCCTATTTCCTTGCACAGTTTTTCCTGGGGTCCAGTGCTTCCACTTGTGCGAATTCCCACCTCACACTGCTCACTTGGCTCAGAAATAACTGCACAAACCTGAAGGAGATAAATCCTTCTGCATGGATGAGTTTCTTTTATAGGAAAAATTCATCCAACTGATAGTACACTGTCCCTCCTCTGATATCAACTGGGTCTCTGACAGAACTGACATGCATGAGTTATTTATGAGAGAATATTCAGTTATTTGGAGAGCAACAGTTACATGCATGCAAGCATTAACTAACTGAACTCACAATTAATTCAACAAACTATTTGAATTAATCTAACTAGACTTGACTCAGTTAAATGAGCCAACTAATTACAACTCAATATTACAACTCACCCTTATCTCTTTAACTAATGGATAAATTCCTCAACTAATGGAGAAACTATTGCATGTCCCCACATAGACTTCATGTTTGATTTTCTACAACTAATTAAATCAAGTGAAT
>APFE031201780.1:62456-73486 GCA_000404065.3 Pinus taeda
CACTTTTAGGGACTCAGAAGCCCTTGGTTTATGGACATATATGATTGGGGTTGCAGTGCCCAAATATGTCTATAACAGTTGCCCCCTAAAGCATGAGGTTGTAAATATTTTTTGATGTTGGGTGAAATGATTTATCATGAGGATCCGAGGTTTTTCGAACTGGAAGGTGACTTGTAATAAGATACAATACAATACATTATCTTCATAATATTTTCATGATCTATCCGAGGCGGGCATTCCCATGCTCAGCTTTATAAATTCATTTTCATGTACATAGGACAGACAACCGTCTGTGTGGCAGACTGATGATTCTGATAGAGCCATCATCCTTTGATTTGGAAGATTATCTGTGCAACAATGATGTACATTTGATGTCTTTATTTTCCTGAATATATCGCAGCCTGGATGGATGAAACTAGAACCAGGGTCTTCAAACTCGTTCAATCTTTGCCCGAAGTACAAGTCGATCCATGTGAAAAGATGTTCTGGAGTCGAACATGGAAAGACATCGCTTTATTACCAGCCAATGATGGAAGCTATTAACAGGCGCAAGAGGAATCATCGATAACGATAATGACCCTCAAGGTATGACAGTAAAATTTACGTGGTGTGAAAAATGGACTTGGCGTCGAACACCATGTAAAATCTCTCTGTTGAAGGCCATTAATGTAAACCTGTTGCCGAAAGTGAGAAACTTTCCATTGAGGCATGCAAGCTTCAAAGTACTGAAAGGGTTGTTCCTAGGTCGACTTCTTGGATAATGAGCTGATGTTGACAAAAAGTGACCCGTCGTAGGAGGGCCTTAATGAATCCCACATCTACGACACGAAATGGAGCAAATGATTTTGTGGAGGTGAAAACGATCTGATGATACAGGGTTCAAGGTGGCGGTCATGAAAGAATGAAGGTATTGCAATGGATGGGTCAGTGAATTCTATGAGCGACTTCTCTTGAACATATCGGCGAAACTGAATGGATTGGTAGTGTTAACCCCAAAAATGGATGGCACGGTGGACCAATGGTAATGTGACCGGTGAACGGAATAACCCAACCCAACTCAATCATGGTGATGGAGTGAAAGTGTCATGTTCAAGAGCGACTTGCTACCAATAAAGTTTCTTCAAGTTTTCTTCCCAATTTTTCCCCAGTCATTGCTAACCAGTACCTCTTTATTTTTTTGTCAAGCTTAAGGAGGATAACATATGCTTGTTCTATAATTTGCCCTTCGGGCAAACCCTTCGCTATGTTTTAACGAGCCTAGCGACAGTGAAACTCGTTCTTGTCTGCATGGACAAGTTTGTCGCTATTGGTTTTAACGAGTTAAACGACAAAGATAACTCAGTCCTTTTTCAATTTTAGAGAGTCTGAAAAGGGACGGAAAGGAAACTCCAATAATCCTTTTTTGTCATATAATCCCTTAGGTTCGAAAAAGTATAAAATAATACGAAAGGGATGAATTTTCGATAGTTTTAACGAGTCGAATAAGACAAGCGCTCGATCTTTTTGTGTAATGATCCCTCCGGTCCAAAAAGATTAAAATCTAGAGGAGGGATAGCACTTCCGATCGTTTTAACAAGCTGGAGAGGCCAATTGCTTAGCAATCTTTTCATATTTTACGAGTCAGATGAAAAGAGCTTAAAGGAGACTCGTTTTTTGAGGAACGAGTGAAATTTTCGAGTGGCAGTTGGCTCCAGGTAAGGTTTGGAACTTTTTCAATCACGGAAGTGTAAAGAAGATGGCTAACAGAATCACTTGTCACAACTATTCCTCAAAAGGGGTAAACACTCAAATGGAGGCATATGATCGACTAAAAACAAAATGGAGGTGATGGTAAGAACATGACCAAGGCTCAAAAGATGATGATAATGCGTTCGCAATGGTTGTTTACTGAAGGTGGGTTCATTTTTTAATGAGCTTAAACTCTGGTGGAACATATGCTCATTGCTTAGGTTTAATTTTTAACGAGCTTGAACTTTGCGTAAAATTGCTCATGGCTAGGTTTATTTTTTAATGAGCTTGAACTTCGCGTAAACCTACCCGTGGCTTGGTTGATTTTTTAATGAGCTTGAACCATGTGAAAACATATGCTCAGATTCAGTTTCATGTTTACACAAGCTTGAAACGAAAAACTATGCTTGTTATAAGTTCGCATGCCCCCAGCATAATAACGCAAATCGAGGTGCATGCCCCCCAAGCTTCATTACATTCAACGCAGTGGTTGGAATGAAGGTTTACCTTTGAGATCATTGAAAGACTTGACTTGGATTTTATGAGATCGTAATCAAAGACTCGATTTGAAAAGGGATTTGTTTCATTTTTTAATGAGGTTTACACAGTAAAAGAACTATTGTCATGACTCCTTGTTTCATTTTTTAACGAGGTCGACACGAGATAAGAACCATCCTCGGAATCCATCGTATTTACAATATTTGATAGAAAATAAAAAACTGAAGGATGATTAAGGTCATTGGAATAATCTTCGTGGTAATCCGGAATATGGGAACGATGGTGGTAATCTTCCCATGGTACCTCTCCTATCATCATTGACTAAATAATTCCTTTGTCTGTAGAATGGACATGCGACCAAGGATCTAAAGAGGTGCCATATTCCTTAGACCTATCTATCCAAACACTCGATGAGCATTGATTTGGGTTTGCCCCCCAGGCCAAGAAAATTGATTGCTACAATATTTCTAAAATGGCAATGATCCATGCTGACAAAATGTTCGGGAATCTTTTGAATCTTTTAGATATAGAAGATATCATATTGCGGGTTTCCACCGTGGCCACTTCCGCCAGATTACTCGGAGGCGGTAGGGAAAAATTACCCATTAAATTAGGGTCTTTTAGGAGGCCTACTCTGATATTTTGAAGCGAATGAGAGCTTCCATGGATCATTGGAATGCTTCCCGTAACTTGTGAACTGTTAGGGAGGAAGGTTTGTTGATCAACGATTGTAATTCCTCCTTGAAAAGGAAATGCAATCTTTCTAAAGTATGTTGACACAACTGTAGCCATAGTATAAATCCAGGGCCTTCCCAGTATGATATTGTAATCGAGGTTTCCATCGATAACTTCGATGTCAATTTCTACTGTTTTGCCCCCTAGCTCAACTTGCAAGTTACTTAAAATCCCGTTCGGGGTGTATGTTCATCCATCGAATGCTTTTAATGCCGTTGACGATCGCGACAAGGGTGGTGAGCCTAAAGTTTTCCAGCAACTCATTGACATAATGCTTGTAGATTCCCCCTCATCAATAATTGTTCGATGAACAATTTTGTTGAGGGCTTTCACTTGAATGAGGAAAGCGAGTTGAGCTGGTAATTGAGGTTCATATCCTTTGTGATTAAAGGCCACAAGATTGGAATCCGTTGGGTCAATCCCACCTATTACTGATAATAGAGCCTACTTTTTGGAGGGGCAATTTTGCAGTACCTCAAGTGTCGACATAGCGGATGGCGATTGGGCCAGGTCCTCTACTATATTATAATTCTATGTTGCTCTGGCACGAGGATTAAATGTCGATTTGTGTACTACTCCCTTTGGCAGCTTTATCGTTAGCTCAGGAATGATGGGTGGCACAACTTCGGTCAAAGTTGTTGTCGAAATACTAGGTTGATCATTAGCCTTGTTGTTCGACAGCTGTGGATTCCCGTAATCTTTATTCCTTGTCAATATCAAAGCATCATTTTTCTGTTTTGAAATGGACAACATAAGCACTTGGGATGCGGAAGCATTGTCACTAGCAACCAGATTGGTTCCTGGGTTTGGAAACGGATCAGTCAATACCGCTGAGGTTTTTGAATTCTTAAAGAACTTCTTAAGCTCAGCTTTATGTGGACAATATTTCGTCCAATGATCCTCATCACATATAAAGCATTGATGACTGGGTTTCCTTTGCCCAGTAGGGTTTGCATAAGATTTTTCAGGAGACGAATCATCCTTTTTCTTCTTTTTGCTTTTCCCTTTCTTCTTGCTCCCCGGTTGCTTCGGTTCTTTGCCCTTGTTGATCAACACGGCATTAACCTTCAAGGCAAGAAGTTTTTCATTTGCATTTTGACTGGAAACCATGCAGGCTTTCTTAGATGTAGCCTTTGCGGTTTTCATGCTTGTCGCACCTATCACGCCATCGCTGGCATGAGAGTCTTTGTTTGATTTAGGAGGAGGAGGAACGGAAAACTCTGGTCTAGGAGCATTAGGTATTTTGTCATAGAGTGTGCTAGACTGAGTATAGATCAAGTCTAGATATTGCACATGAGCAATGACTTGCTCTTCAGTGACAACCCCCCCTTTAGCCACATCTTCTGTAATAAAAGGTAACAATGACTTAATAAACCATTCAGCTAGCAGCTGATCAGGAACATATGTTCTTACCATTCTACGATGACGTTGCCACTCATGACTATGATCAGATATGTGAGTGGATGTCGTCTGCTTGAAATTGGTAAGAAGCTTCGTTCCTTTTTCGTACCTTATGTGTAACTGAAAATGGGTTAAAAGGTTGTGGCAAGGGTACTGAAGTTATCAAATGAAGCTCTAGGAAATTCGATATACCATTTTGCCGCCGGACCAGTTAATGTTCTCTGAAAAAGGCGAAGCCTAATCGAATCATCATTGAGAATGTTGGATGAACACCATAGATGAAAGGTCATCACATGATTCGACGGATCTTCACTTGGATTTCCATTGAATTTAGGAATATCTGACGAACGTTTATGAGGAATCGCCAGCCACGAAGGGGCATAAGCAATTGGATCATTTGTTAGCCGATTTAGATCTGGTAACTCCGAAGTTGCCACGAAGGGCAACTATTGATTCAGGTTTGGCGAAGCATACCCAGGATAAGATGGGATCGCCTGAGCAGTAGGTATTTGCATACAGGCATAATGTATTTGATGTTGATAACTTTGATAAGGTTGATGGGTACAACCATTATGATATGATTGATGTTGGCCGTTTTGAATTTACGGCTGCCCATTACCTACAAAGCTTTGTTGCTCAGGTCCTCGGTAAGCTTGTTGGAATTGCGGTTGTTTATATTGTACTAGCCATGGTTGCGAAGCCATTTGTTGTTGTCCAATACTGGCTGTCTAACCAAGATGAGGGGTAATAGTACTCGTTTAAACCTGGGTAACTCCGGTTAAGGAGCCACTAATCGGTGATTATGGTGGCATTGTGGAGACAAGAGACTATTGTATTACAACCTGAGAAACTTGAGGTTGGCATACAACAAGAAATGCTTGTACTTGCGACACCATCACAATAGCCGGTGTAGTGGGGATATTTGACACAGGTAGACTTGGTTGCATTGAGTTTACAACTCTTGATTTTTGAGGCAGTATTGGCACCCAACCCCTGGATGTAATTCCAGCATGACCCGAATTCTGTTTGAACTCTCATATGGTTGTTCTCCCAGAGGGAAAAATGAAAGGGCATATTGCCCCCCATATGGCAGTAATCCAGTGCTCAAAGGTAAGATTGGCCTTTGGAGACCGGACTACCCAAATTGATACTATTGCGAAGGATCAATTTGCTGAGACTCAACATAAGAAATTCTAGATATTATTTCGAATGAACAAACGGGAACAGACCATACTGTCGAAATAGTCCCTGGGTGGACTTCCTCTAGCGGTTGAGAGCTAGTTGGGACAGATGGTATACTAGCAAACATTGTCGGAGTGGCAGCAGGAGGTTCTGCTGCCGCTATATCAGATGACACAGTCCTAGATGTTAATGATTGTCCAGACATATCGAGTCCATCCAAAAGAATTCCTAGCGATTCTACAGGAACTTACGATAAATGCAGACTATCTTCTGAAGTAGAAGGATATAGGCAGATCCCGGTTCCAAAATGCAGTGGAGTACTGGATGGAAGATCCTCCGTAATCTCTTCTATAGTAATCACTCCAGGTGGGAGAGGTTGATCGTTAGGTCCGTAAAATATTTCTGGTGCCGAAGAAGGTATAGACTCTGCAGCGACAGATGCTGGAGGGGTAACACCTTCCAAATAAACCCTAGATGGAGCTGGTTTAGGAATAGAAGTGTTTACTGTTACACTAGGATCAATTCTAATGTCCTCTTGTAACTGTGGAACTTCTTTTGTAGAGGCAGGGATACCAAAAATGGCTGGAGTAACTGGAGTCTCTGATGATGTCGAAGCACAAGTTTCAAACAAACCAGGAGACTTTGACCCAGTTAAACGAGTTCGCTTGGCTTGGAATGGTTTCGATTCCAGAGTCAAAGATGGTTGACTCATTAGTCTTCGCGAACGACGGGGTTTCGATTGAATTTCTTCCACGATTGTGGATTACTTGATCAACTCAAAAATAAAAAGGGGAAAATGTGATTCTGAATTAAATGAATTTTAGACGCTTCAACATAACTTTCTTTTTCAATTTTTAAGAGTCGAGAAAAAGCTAAAGATGACTCTAATCGCCTTCGATTTTTAATGAGCCTAAAGTGACTAGTGCTCAGATGGACCTTTTCTTTTAAGGAGTCTGAAAAGGAACGAAAGTGACCACTCTGGAAATCTAGACAGAGGGATTACCAAACCAATCGCAAAACTGCAAAATACTTTTTATGGTACGGCAGCCAATCTTCCTGAATGCTATGTTCAGTGCATTGCGATCGATAGGGCGGCATACACGACTTCCTAAGGATAAAGGATGTAGCCTATCGTGGTCTCCCAATATATACTCGACGGTACATGGGAGCACAAGTCCATACTGGCACTTGTCGTCTCAAAGAGGAGGAATCACCCAACCTACGATGAAAGCGACAGTTACCAGGCTTTACGACGCCGGAATACGTCTCTAGCCTAGACTTCTAAGTGTTGTGCGTTAGGTTCCAAAGCGTTTTTATGTTCATTGGATTTATTTTACAGTTGATCTTTCTTAAGAAGTTTGCCTTTAAGGTTCACCCCGTGATGTAGATATAAAATTCCTAAATATGCAATCTAAGATGATAAACAGTTGTTTACTCTTCTTTTTGCAATGAAAATCCTAGCTACTAAGGAAAGAGAAGCAAGATTCTTTCAACATAGAGTAGAGAGCACACACTAGATGCACTGTCCTAAATAAAAATCAACAAGGAGTCTAAATGCAAATGCACATGCATGTATTTGTTTTTCCGCTTTCTTAATGTATGAATGACAAAAAGAATGCTAGTACAAATCTGAATTATCTTTTTCTTTCAAAGCGACAATACTAACAATTTTCTCTTAAAAAGATGAAAGGAAGACAAGGATGACACTTTGCGATTCTGAATTGAAAACTGCTTTCGACACTTGAAATACTATTAATTCAAATCAAATACAAGAGCAACAGTGTAATCGACTATAAAAAAGAGTAGGATTCTTTTCTTTGATTGAAAACTACACTTGCAACACTTCCAAATCAAAAGATGACAGTTTGATTAAGCTACTGTTTGTAAAGGAGAACTGTAAATGGTGAAAAATACATTAAAAAATTCACAATTCTTTGTACAATGGAGGCTGAATAATGCAAAGGAAGCGAGTTTCAATAGTGGTATACTGATCATAGACAGTAAAACTCATAAATAAACCTGAAGACAATGAAAAAAAAAACAAAATCTGGAGGCAGAAACAGTCTTATCTGATCATCGCACCTGTAACACAGGGAAACAGGGATGCATCTCACCTACTGCACACGGGAGGTGCGATGCATCCAGTCTGCCAAAAGGAGAGGGTGTGATGGGACAAGGACGAGACTTTAACTTGGTTTTTGGTCATAGTTTGCAGCTTAGTTCAGGGATTTAGGTCGAGCTAATGATAGTCAATAAATACAAATCATAGGGGTTGATCTAATGAGGTTACTTGAGCCACCACCAGGGCAATTAGGATGTTTGCAAGTCAGATGTTTAATTCATAAACTAACTCGGAGATTGACTGAGCAACGTTTATCTACTTTGCAGTTGCATAGCAAAAACAGTTCGAAGGCTAGTTGGCATAACTTCCGGCTCCGTTTATAGTTTATGAAGTAAACAAACTAGAAACAAGAAAACAAGCTATTCGCTCCCCAGCGGAGTCACCATTTTGTTATTGGGAAATTTAGTGTCCATTCAGAGCTGCTAGTCCCACTAAGATGGGTAGCTATCTTAGAAACAAACAAACTAAAGTTACTTGTATTTTCCTTTATAAGAAGTAGATGAGAGAGAAGTAGAGAGTACCAACCTCAGTTTTGCTTGGCTCCTTACTTGTTTCCTCTCCCCTTTGACAGACCTTTGCCACTCCTCCCTTGCTTACCCCACTTCAAAGAGCACCTGTAAAGTCAAAGCAACATGATACCATCAAAGTACAGAGATCTACAATCATAAACAATACAGGACCAGATATATATTGACCACACAAATGCATACATCAAAACATACAAGAATGTGGAAGAAAACTCGAATAACTTTATTGATAGAAAGGGTAGAAGAGAGGATTACAACCCATTGATCTAACCCAGCATCATCCTCCCAGCATGAAATCCCTTCACCTCATGAAAATCTTAGATCACCCAACACTATGATGTTCCACAAAGAAACCAACAACACTTACTTAAAAAATACAAGATTCCAGCCCCTGGATCTCTGGGTTGAGGGATCCATATATAGATGTTTACAGGTGGGTAGGGGGTCTTTCTTTTTCTCCCATCTGTTGGTGAAGGACTGGTAAAGTTCTTCAGGGGTAGTGATGCTGTTTGCAGGCAAAGATCTGAACCATGTTCTCACATCCCCTGTCAGGCTTTGGACAAATATCCTCATCCTTACGGTTTCATCATCTATTTCATAGTTTTCAAAGTGATCTTGCATTCTTTTAGCATGTTGGATAGCAGAATAAGGTCCAGTGGAGTCAAAGTATGTTATTTTGGCCTTGGTAAATCTTGAGGTAGGCCACTGGAATTGGCAGGCAGTTGGAGAGGTGCGTATCTGGCCATATTTGCTGGGTTTTGGGGATTAATTTGAAAAACTGGGACAATAGGAACACCAGGTATCACAGGGGTTGAAGGTGGAGAAGTTGTAACAGTGTGGGGGAAAAGAACTTGTGTGAGAGAAGAGGGGATGTTTGGGGAACTTAGGGATGTTGATGGTGAACTGGGGGAATTTGGATTGGACCGGAACAGGACCTTAACTGGTGTGGGGATTGAGTCAGGAAGTTCTGGTTCTTGACTGGTGCCAGTAAGATAATCTTGCAGTTGCTGGTTCCTAATAAATCTGGGGATGGTATTGGGATTTTCGAAGATAGTGGGAGGGTTGGGGTCGGGGTTATTCCTTGTGTACCTTAGGTTTTTCTTGGGAGCCAGTTTTCTGAATTAAGATTTATGAATGCTTTGTGTAACCAGGACTGGTCAAGAGTTCTATAGGTCTGTATAACTATAAAGTCTGAAAACAAATCTGGTTCTAGAGATGTATTAACTGGTATTCAGACTGTGAGAATGATTTCTTGACAGGTCTTAGGCTTTAGATCTTGAGGTTTCCCCAGCGGAGTCGCCATTTATGTTAACACCCAGGTTGTCAGCTTTGACTCCCAAGAGGATACGGCCGGGGTAACCACTAACCAACTTTGGGCTGCAGCTTCTAGCCCAGCTGCAGTCAGAGAGGGCTCTCTCTATGTGGTATGGTCACTGCTTGCAGTGAAGGTTTTAGGCTAGGTAGGATGTGTTTTTGGTTGTTGGAATGTTTGGTTGGGAAGGATGCTTCTAATATCTCTTAGACTCTGTGTTCAGGAAAACTAGTCCATTGGGCAATGGGGTCTTTGAGTGCTGTTCCCTTGATATCTTGACTGAGACGCAGATGCGTTTGCAGGGCCTATAGGTATACTGTAAAACAATGTGTTATGGCTGAGTGTGAAACAATGAACAACTTAGCAAAGAGCACTTAAGAATTCTTTACTTGAGCTGACTGGTGTGAAGGAGACGAGGTGATCTAGTATTAAAGGTGGCACTTAAGAATCAGTCTTTAAATACTATAACTGAAGAAAACATAAATAATGACTAAGATTGAGCTCAGGGTATTTCAGATATTAAATCCTGCAACTATTCTTCTTCTTAGCCATTTAGTTTGGAACATAGGAACAACAGTGAAAACATAATGGAAAAGTGACAAACATACATGTAACAGAGGGCAAAAAGAAAACTTATTGTTCCACGAGATACACCGGAATCCTGTAAACGCAAAACATACACCAGCAAGCCATCATGAAAGACAATATTTGGAGAAATCCCATCACCATTTGTATTAGCAGTCTGAGCATTTACACCATAAGAGTATCAGAAAGGATAATGAAATTCTTCTTACATCCAGCGTCCAACCCCTCTAAACAAACGCGAGGGGGAATATATAGAAGTTCCCTATACAAAAATCCCTCAGGAATTAGGTCATCTGAGAGGAAAAACCCTTACAATGCTACAGAGAAAGTTGGTGAAAATTTATTACAAGTGTACAAGTTTCTTTTAAAGCAATTAACTCCTGACAAGATAACTTGTTGACCTTCGGACACTACGGGGTTAACTTGCGCAGTTTTTCATTAAATTTGGTGTTGAAGTACTCTGTCATTTCTGATTTTCTGTATCTTTCTTGCTCCTGTCGCCTGTACCTGTTGATGTTGATGCTGATGCTGATGCTGTGTACCTGTGCTGAGTGGGCTCAGCGTCTTCATGCCTGTTGTGCTGACTTCAGCCACCTGTAGGCTCAAAAGGAGATTATGCTGCAATGGTTTTCTTTTTAGCTTTGATTCAAAATTAGCCTTACCAGGTCCTGCCATGTTTCTGGATGGGGAAGCTGGTGTTTCAAAATTGCCCCAATGGTCTCATCAGCCTCTGTGTACTTGTAAAAATCTGGAGGCTTGTCGAACAGATGTGCCACCTCATTTTTAATGAAAAAGAGATTATCTAATTTATCAAAAAGGCCTCGTCCTGTTAATGGGCCTGCTGTAGATGATCCTGGAGCCTCAGCAATCTGCATGGCTGAAACAGCACTCAATCTCTTAACATACTTCTCATAAGAGAGAAGCATTCCTGCCTCTTCAA
>APFE031201780.1:73506-196462 GCA_000404065.3 Pinus taeda
TGGCGCTTTTTTGTGATGACGTCATGCTGACGTCATGGTGGGTCCGAGGTACGGAGAGGGTGACGTGGACGCCCAGGTGGCATGGCAGGGTGGCGGGCTGATGCGGTGGCAGCGCTACGTGGAGGGCCACTGGGCGCGGGGGCGCGAAAGAGTGAGGTGACGTGGGTGTACGAGGGTGGCGGGAGATGGAGTGATGTCACGATGGCGTAGGGGTGACGTGGCGGCAGGGCGGTATGAGAAAGGCGGTAAGAGGTTTCCCCGGCAGGCCCCTGAGAGGTAAGTGGTTTGGAGGGGGGGGGCAGCGAACACCTTCCGCGCTTGACGCGTGGCGGGGGTACGGCAGTAATACCGCCAATCCCCCGGCCGTCAAAGCTCGAGCATGTCGTGGGCGGATCGACCGCCCACCGTTGGATGGAGGGGCGGGAGATCCAACGGCTGGCGGTGATCGGGATGCGCCGGTGGGTTAATTCAGTGGGGGACCCGCCGGGAATTAAATAGTAAGTTTAATAAACGAGCGCGGGGAGGGTAAAAACTATAGGTTTTTGGGTTTTGTCGGGTTTTCCGCCTGCGCCAATTTAATTCAAAATTTATTTTTTAAACCTTAGGACAGTGGGTTTTTAGTGCGGAGAAAGGAAAAAGAGGGGTTTTTTTTTATTTTTGCAGAAGGGTTATGGGTAAAAGGGGTTTCCCATAGGATTTTCTTTGCATTATGAGGGTTTAATGAGCAAGATAAGGTGGAATGAGGGGAGAAGCCTGGGAGGTTCATCAAAGTGACCAGGTGTCATTTTGATTCCTTTGATCAGAACCTATGGCTATAGCACCAGGGGAGGATATTTATAATCATTTTGGGGTTTATACACCGTGGTGTTTATAATAGTAGGAGAAATGGGGTATAGGGAGCTAAGTAATAGAGTTAGTAGTTAATATGGAGAAAACACATAAATAAGGAGTACATCAAAATGAAAAATTTTGCACAAGAAATGTGGCTTTTCCAAACCATAAGAATGTTAAATATTTGAATCTCTTAAGCCTTGTGCTACCTGGGGAGGGAAGTTAGTAAGGAGGATTTTACACATGAGGAACAGGGGAGTTAGTCATGCTCCAGTGCTTTTCTCCCTGAGGATATTTCAGCAACTTTGACCTTGGAAGATACACTATTTCTGCAACCCCAGCTACCTACCCAACTAGATTTCCTAGCATTTTTTGTTCCTTCTTGGAGGGTGCACTTAGACTTGCAAACCCTTTGAATGCCTTTTCTTTTCATTGGCTTTTTCTTTCATTTCCTATCTAATGCAACCCTTATTCCATCCAAGGTCCCAGATTAGACAGTTGGGAACCTTTGTT
This sequence comes from Pinus taeda, assembly GCA_000404065.3. NCBI lineage: Eukaryota > Viridiplantae > Streptophyta > Pinopsida > Pinales > Pinaceae > Pinus > Pinus taeda. The sequence continues at coordinate 74,851 of APFE031201780.1, forward strand.
TCTCTACCTATCTAATGATCTGCCAAGATTAAACAGTTTGGACAGATATCATTCTCTATTCTACAACAAATAAATTGAAAGCATGGCATGGTCCAGATTAGACTGTTGGGCCACCCATCAAAAGTAAGTCATGTAGAAACTGAAACAGACATTAGTCTTTTCTGAGGAAATATGTGATCTTTGCATCATCAAAGCAGAGCATATTTGGACCTTTGACCTCCAATCATGAAATATGAAACCTATTGGTATAGGTATCTAACAGGATGTACTAAAGCCACAAAACTTCGTGACTTTCACTAAGTGCAACTCAATATTCTACCTTTCTAAAGAAAAAGCAAGGGCATGTTGCTTCTTACAAGCTTAGGTGACAAACCTGGGACTAACACTTGAAATATATCCTTCAGAATACTTCTAATCACCATGGCTAGCAACCCAATTGAAATCAATGAAACCAACCAATGAAGGAGTCCCCTCGGAATTATAATGTATTGCAAACTACAATGTACCCTAGATATAGTACCAATATATCTTTTTTTGTTGCTTTCTAATGGTTCTCATAGGGTGTTTGCATATACTAGCCAACAAGACCAACAAAAAGAAATATCAAGATGGTTATGAATCAAAACAAAAGGATACCAACTGATTAATGATTCAAAGTGGCATCTACTTCGAGCATAGTATAGATGACAACAAGTTTGACTCTATATAGGAAGGGAAATGGGGTTGGTTTATAATCTTCCATGTAAAAGTAGCAATGATCCGGATTGGATCATTATATTGTTTGTCATCCATATCGATGCTTTTAGAGTGGAAAAAGTGGAGGAATCAGCTTACAGGACCATTTTTACTAGTGGGACCCGGTTTGGAAGATTGGGGTCTAAAACCTTTTGAGAACATTTTGAGGCATCAAATGACATTTTTGGGGTATAAAACTTTGTTGATTTAATGTTGCACATTTTTTTTCCCTATTCTACATTTAGATACCCTTCCAACGATGCAAGAATCACCTCAATGAAAGTTTGTATGCAAAATTTATCTCACTTAGAAGTTGACCTTCTTGTCTTGACCACCATAATTCAAGAGGATGCCACATCAACCACCATTACTCATGGAGAAGGGGCTAGCCATGTGATCATGATGAAGAATACTTTAGAAGAGTGAATAATGTAACTCTAGTCAAGAGTGGAAGGAGTTGAACTGTAACAACCCTAGTTAAATATCCATATAAAAATTATATATAAGACCACGGTCATGGGACACGTATTCCAAGTTGAATGTTGGGCAAAACATCCTAGTGGGGCGTCACTTTGATTTATTATTGCTAAGAAAATTGGCAAAGGCAATGGAAAAGGCTTTGGAAAGGAAAAATGGCATTTTTGGCACATTTGTTTATGAAAATAACGGAAATTAGGAGAAGAAGAAGGTGAAAGGCCATAGGTTGCATGTGAGGAGGAAAATGAAGTAAAATAATGGAAAATGAATAAAGTGTAGGCCTCATTGATAAAAAGGCATGCGAGGATCAGTTGACAAGGTTTTTGCTCAAGCTTTTTCTCAGGCTTGGTTAGTGTAAGCTTTGTCAGTTCATTTTTGGAGCTCTCATTCTATTCTCTCTCTCATACCCTTGGATACTTAGAGTTTTCTTGGAGCACTCTTGGAGAGTGTGGCATACTTGGATGCTTAGAGCAAGAAGGCAAAGGGAGAGAAGGCAAACATAGTAGGTTATCGAGATCAGCGACTACAACGGGTTTTTCTTCCATGTACCAAGTTGCATGTATGTTTTCCTTACTAGTTTTGGCATGCATGGCACATGCATGTGGTTTATTAGTCATGATCTGTCATTGGAATAGAGGATTTCCTGGATTGACAGTGGATTTGCCTAGCCTTTCCATTTCCTAGATAGTTATGGTGTTGTGGGTTCATTTCCTTTTGTTTTCTAGTTGGTTCTCATGTTCCTCTAGTTGTGGGTTGAGTTACTAGTTCCTGAGCCTTGGTTGGACAAATGCTTTGGAAGCCTTGTAACGGCTTGGGTTGAGTTACTAGTCTTGGATCCTTGGTTGGACAAACACTCTGGAAGCCCTATAATGTCTTGGTTTGAGTTATTAGTCCTAGAGACTTTTTTGGACATACGCTCTAGAGCCCTTGGTGGGTTGAGTTACCAATCCTGGAGCCTTGGTTGGACAAATGCTCTGGAGCGCAGCAATAGCTGTGGGTTGAGTTACTAGTCTTGGAGCCTTGGTTAGATAATGCTCTAGAGCTCGACAACAGTCGTGGTTTGAGTTACTAGTCCTAGAAGTTGGGTTGGAACAAACACTATGGAGTCCTAGACAGCTTGGGTAGAGACCGATCTGGTGATGATTAGTTATGTCTGACTATGAGGTGGAATCACTAGTTGAGGGTTGAGGCCTGGTGATGGTTAATTATGTCTGATTGTGAGGTGGAATCACAAGTTGAGGGTTGAGGTAGTTTTGCCTCTGGAAGCCCTGGATGGGTTTGATTGATGTGTTTTATGAGATCCCACATTCATGCTTGGAATATGACACATTGATGATTGGTTGAAAGAAAGATTTGTTTAAGCCTAGAATAAGGTCGGGTGGTTCGTGGAAGTCCCAAACTTGTTTGGTCATTGTATTCATTAATATGAGGTTATTTCTCCTTGTTATTTCATGAGTATTATATTGGTTCATATGTGGATTATATGGTTATTTTTCCTTGGTATTTCTGTTGTTATTATGTTGGTTATGAATATGTATTATGAAAGTGGTGATGTATGGTTCTCATCATGTTTTTACTTGTAAATGAATAAAAAATGTATCTATGGCCTAATAGATGATAATGCAACTAATGTGATAAGGAAACAATGCCTCATAGCGAATCTCAGATAAGTATTAGACCCTTTTGCTCAATTTTGTTGTTAAGACCTGTAGCTTTCATGTTTGTGACATGTTTGACAAAATGCTTGTCATGGCTAATAGGGTCCCAGTCTAGTCCTTGTCAATGTTTTTGAAAATGTATCATTTTTCTGTTGTGTAAATTCATTTTTGAAGGTGGCATTGAGTTATGGGCGGTGACCTAGGCTTTGGGCCTGAAAAAGTGGCACAAATTTTGGAGTCATAGGCAAAGCATTGGGGAAAACATTTCCCGGAAGCACCCTTGCCCTTACGGTGGAAGCTTCTAGAGCCTCCTAGACACACCCTTGCCCTTGTTGTGGGAGCTTCTAGAGCCTCCTAGATGCACCCTTGTCCATATCAAGAGAGCATCTAGGATTTTGATGCACTAAAACTCCAGTTGGTCCCAAAGGCTGGTTACTTCAGTGGTTGGGATGGCTGTTGGAGTTCTATGCTGATGTGGAAGGTCTGTGTGATGTGTTCCACTAGTTCCATTTCCTTAACTGATACATAGGTATTTGAATCATATCATAGTAACTTCTCTTCACATGTTTACCCTGGTTGGTTGGTTACTTGGGTAGATGTGGGAGGAGGGTGTTATGGAGTGGTATCAGAGCAGTTTGTGCTCTCTTTGGGTCATATCTAATAGCACAAAGTGGTATCATAGTGGGTTGCGCTCTCTTTGGGTCATATTTGATACCACATAGTAGTATCAGAGTGGGTTTCTGTTCTCCTTGTGTGATATCTAATACCATAGAGTGGTATCAGAGCATGGTTCACCCCTTGGACTGGATGGGAGGAATTTGTTTTTCATGCATGCATGTCAGTTGCATATGTGCTCTTTATGTTTTTGGACTATGTGCTTCTTGTGTATGCATGATGGTGGTCATTTTTGTCATTGTTTCACCATGTGGAAGTTTATGGTGTTGTTGTGGTATGTGTCATTATGAGTGTATGGTTGTATATGGATATTTTTATGCATGTTAGTGTCTACATGCTGTCATGCATGCACTTTCATGGTGAAGGTTGTTGTGCATAAGGTCATTGTATGCAAATAGGTCATCAATATGATATTGGTATGTTATGATGCTAAAGTGTTGGTTGAGATAGAGCAATAGATGTAGATCATTAAAGTGAAGTTGCAACAATGGACTTCAGGGTAAGAGAAGATCATCATATAGGCTTGTATGTTGGGCATGCAAGTATGTTGGTTAATGTTTGTTATAAGCATTAGGCTTACGGATATGCTTGTCATTCTATTATTATTGTTGTTACATGCATGATAGATGCTAGTTGATTAGTGTAGTCATATGTACATGTGTCAGATAGTCATGAATGATAGTAACCTATGGTTGTATGCATTGCTATTGTTTTTTTATGATAGTTAACTTGGTGATTATGTTATATGTTGTTGATGAGCATGTTATATGTTAATATGTTGTTGTTATATGCTAGTAACTTAACGATTAGGGTTATTGCATTAAGATCTTGATGTTATATGTATCATGCTAAATTGGATTGACCTATGCAGATGGTTAGGGTTATGACATTAAGGTATGGGTTTGATTATGTGATCTATTTGATGTTTGAGTGTTTAATTATGTCATCTAGTTGATTTATTTAACATGGTATGTTTGCAAGTTGGTTGAATGTTTGATGAATTGCATAATATGACTATGTGTATGTAAGATTACTTGAAGGAATGATCTTGTTTTAAGATGGTTTTACTCACACATATGTGTTGAGATAGTTGATATACACTTAAGTGTAAGTAGGTGACAGTTGTAGCATTATGTCTAATGACTATGAGTTGACTATGGATTATGAAATGATTGTTAGTCTTGTTAAAGGTTGATTTGAAATTAGTAGATATGTTGTCTTGATCTTTGGAACATGTGGTTGACATGTGTGTTCAGTTACAAGGCAATGTGATTGGCATAACAAGGTAAGATAATTGGTATATCGTTACATTTATTTATGCACTTACCATTATGTGTTATGGCAGGATGATACAGAGAATTACATGGCAAAGAAATTGCCATGGAATCTTGAAGAAGGCTCAGGTTGAGCTTTCCCTTTGAAGCACTAGGAATCCATGGGGATTGAGTCATGGTGTCTATTGGGAGTCTTGTGCTTTCGGTACCTTGTCATTTGCTTGTGTTTGATTTCCATTTTTGTTATGTCTAGTGCATGTTGTGCATGGATAAAGGGAGTTCTCTTAACCTTGACCTTATGCTATTTTTTGATTATGTTGTGATCATGTCTATGCTAATGTTTATACATATGCATGTATATATGTATGTATGTATGCCATTGTCTGACAAGATCATGATTGTTATATATATTATATATATATATATATAATATATATATATATAGATTGTTGTCTGATAGGGTCATCAAGAATTGTTCTTGTGGATGAATGATTGCTTATGTAGGTGAATGGCATGAAGAGATTCCTGGTTCATGAGGAATAAAGTGGGAAGAGTACCTGACAGATATATGAGGTCAGTGTCATGTGGATATGAATTGATATTATGTGATTACACTATGTCTATGTTTATGTTATGGACAGGTTGATGCTGATAGAATCAGCGGAATGAAAATAGCGTGATCCGTGGCATGCTAGGATAAGCATGGATAGCAGAGAGACACTTGAAGCAAGGTTGCTTGGTAGAGGTAGTGTGGTCTTGGATTTGCAGTGCTATTGTTATGTATATCTTATGCATATTTTATATTCAATGATTGTACCTATGGTGTTATGTGCATCTTGCATATGTAGTGTTGGGTATAGATGGTGCTATGTACATGTTGGATATACAGTGTTGTGTACATATGTACATATTGTACTGTGCACATGGTGTTGTGCACATGTTGGATATGTAGTGTTGCGTACATATCATGCTATGTATATATGGTGTCGTTTTCATGTTGTGCGAGTGGTATTATGTACATATGGTGTTGTTTGTATGATTATACATATGGTGTTGTGTGCATGTGGTGTTCTGTACATGTTGTGCATGTAGTGTTGTGTGAAGGGGGTGTTGTGTACATGTTGTGCATGTGATGTTGTGTACATGTGGTGTCGTGTACATGTAGTGCATGTGGTACTGTGTAGATGTGGTATTGTGTACATGTTGTATAGGTGGTGCGGTGTACATGTGGCATTTTGTACACATTATGCAGGTGGTGTCATGTACATGTGATGTTGTGCACATGTTGTGTAGGTGGTGTTGTGTACTATGTACATGTTGTATAGATGGTAGTGGTGTACATGTGGTAATATGTTCATGTCGTACATGTTGTGTTGTGAGCATGCAATACTGTGTATGTGCATTGTGTAGTCCTGGTATCGTGACGTGTATTCATTGTGTTGTATTCAGTGTATGTATATGTATTGTGTTGTATGTTGGGTGTATGTGTATTGTGTTGTGGTGTACACCTGATGTAGGAGTATGTATTTTTTGCGTTGTAAACTGGCTGTAGGTGTATGCGTGGTATGCCAGGTGTAGGTGCATGTGTTGTGTGCTGTTGTGTGTCGTGTGTGGTTGTATCGGTGTGATGCAAACTATGTGTATGTGCACATGGTTGAGGAGAAGGCAATGGGTGTTTTTCGGGTGTGGAAACCGATCCGGTGTGTGTATGGAATAAAGACAAAGGTAGAAGCTAAGGATTGATTAAAGGATAAGTATCAGTATTTTATTTCAGTTTTATTATGCATGTGATTTATGATTATGATCTATGATGATTACATGTGATCTATGATTATGGTTTATGATGGTTACATGTTATTTATGATTTTGATCTATAATGGTTGTGTTTTGAGCTAACCTGATGTGATATGTTTATACATAATGATTTGGTCAAAGATGCTAGTTTGACGTGTTGTTATAGGAAATGAACAGAATTGCAAGAATACCTTATTGATGGGCCACCAATGAGGTACGATTTGAAGTTATTTCAATTTCTTTTGAATCTAATGGAAATTATGTGCTTGGTATAGGAAAGCATGGAAATGTTTAGACTGGGTGGTTTCAACTAACTGCAAGAATAAGCAACAACGACAAAAGGAGTTGGAGCAAGTAGTAATATGTTGGTAAAACACTTCAGGAGCAGGGCCATTGTGGGACACTGGTACCCAATATTGTCCATTGATTTCCATGAGCATGATATGACTGGTATGATGGTTTTGAGGCAGGTTTATTCCTTGGTTGTTTGACCTTCTGATGTGAGGAATCCTTGCTAAGGGATGGATAGCCTAAGATGGGGGTGTCAATAGAACTTGGAAGGTGTGTGATTACACGGAAGGGGGTGACTGGATTTCTCGAGGGATTGTGTAGTCGAGAAGGGAAGGGCAGGGTTGGATTTCTTTTGGTCAATAGAATTTCCATATGGAATCAAATGCACATTCTCAGTGTGCCCTAGAATAATGAGCCGGTAACTTTTCACTGAGAGGACAAGTAGTGTTGGATTGTAGCACTCGACATTGATGCAGTTTGACCTTGCAATAGATTCTGGACTTCCTGGTAAGGATGTGAATCATGGTATTACTTTAAGGGTGGAGGTGTGAGCCTCTGGATTCCCTTGTTGTGGATGTTAACATTACGTCATTTTATTTGCTAGCTGAGCAAATGTACATATGTGTATATGTGTTTATTGTTGTAAATATTGTATCGAGTTGGATTTATAAAGCTCCATAGAAAATATGATTATTTGTTGGGTGAAGCAAATGTGTATGTGTGTATATGTGGTTATTATTGTAGATATTGTAATGAGTTGTGTTATAAGCCTCCAGTAAATGGTATGTTTGTCATGTTTTAGAAAATGGTCATTGTAAACACTGAAATGAGCTATGTTATAAAGCTCCATGAGTAGTATATTTTGTTTTCAGCGGTCTTGTTGGTTATAGGTGTCATTGAATACCAAAGACAGTGTTCCCCCAAGGGGGAGGGTTCTATAACATCCTTGGTTAAAAATCCATGTAAAAAAAAATATATAAGACCATGGTCATGGGACATGTATTACAAGTTGAATGGTGGGAAAAAATATCCTAGTGGGGTGTCACTTTGATTTATTATGGCTAAGGAAATTGGCAAAGGTAATGGAAAAGGATTTGGAAAGGAAAAATGGCATTTTTGGCACATTTATTTATGAAAATAGTTGAAATTAGGAGAAGAGGAAGGTGAAAGGTCACAGGTTGCATGTGAGGGGGAAAATGAAGAAAATAGAGGTCTCGTTGATAAAAATACTTCTGAGGATTAGTTATCACATTTTTTTCTCAAGATTTTGCTTATGCTTTGGTTAGTGTAAGATTTTTTTCAGCTTAGTTTTGGAGCTCTCATTCTATTCTCTCTCTATCATACTCTTGGACACTTAGAGTTTTCTTGGAGCACTCTTGGAGAGTGCGGCATACTTGGATGATTGGAGCAAGAAGGCAAAGGAAGAGTAAGAAATTGAAAGAGGACATCGATATCAACAACTACAATGGGGTTTTCTTGTAGGACCAAGTTGCATGTATGTTTTGCTCACTAGTCTTGGCATGCATGGCACATGCATGTAGTTTATTGTGTTGGGTATACGACCAAAGTCCCACATTGACTAGAAGTGGGGAGGATCATGGGTATATAAGGATGGACAAATATCTCCATTGGTATGAGGCCTTTTGGGGGTAAAGCCCAAAAACAAATCCATGAGGGCTTAGGCCCAAAGTGGACAATATCATACCATTGTGGAGATATGTGGTGTCTAGAGTCTTTACATATTGGTCATAATCTGTCATTGGCATGGAGAATTCCCTAGATTGACAATGGATTTTCCTAGCCTTGCCATTTCTTGGATAACCATGGTGTTGTGGGTTCATTTCCTTTTGTTTTTTGGTTGGTTCTCATGTTCCTTTAGTTGTGGGTTGAGTTACTAGTTCCTGGAGCATTGGTTGGACAAATTCTCTGGAAGCCATATAATGGCTTGGGTTGAGTTATTAGTCATGGGGCCTTGGTTCGAAAAACACTCTAGAATACCTATAATAACTTGGGTTGAGTTATTAGTCATGGATCCTTAGTTGGAAAAATTCTCTGGAGCCTTGGTTGGACAAATGATCTGGAGCCTGATTGCAGTTGTGGGTTGAGTTACTAGTCCTGGAGCCTTGGTTGGACAAACACTTTAAATCATGACAGCAACCATGGGTTGAGTTACTAGTCCTAGAAGCTAGGTTGGAACAAATGCTCTGGAGCCCTGGATAGCTTGGGTAGAGACCAATTTAGTGATGGTTAGTGATGTCCAACCATGAGGTGGAATCATTGGTTTAGGGTTGAGGTGGATTTTCCTCAGGAAGCTCTTGATGATTTTGATTGATTTTTTTTATGAGATCCCACATTCATGCTAAGAATATGGCATGGGGGTGGCTGGATGAAAGGAAGATTTGGTTCAACCTAGTCTACAGTCAGGTGGTTCGTGGAAGTCCCAAACCTGGTTGGTCGTTGCATTCATCATTATGAGGTTATTTCTCCTTTTTATTTCATGAGTATTATACTGGTTCATTTGTGGATTATATGATTGTTGTTTTCTTGGTATTTCTATTGTTATTATGTTGATTATGAATATGTTTTATGACAGTGGTGATGTATGGGTCTCATCGTGTTTTTACTTGTAAATGAATTAACAATGTATATACGGCCTAATAGATGATAATGTTGCTAATGTGATAAGGAAACAATGCCTCATAATTAATATCAAATAAGTATGATATCCCTATGCTCAGTTATGTTGTTAAGAGTTGTAGCTTTCATGTTTGTGACATGTCTGACGAAATTCCTGTCATGGCTAGTAGGGGTCCAGTCTAGTCCTTGTCAATGTTTTTGCAAATGTATCATTGTTTTGTTGTGTAAATTCATTTCTGAAGGTGTCATTGAGTTCTAGGCAGTGATTTGGGCTCTGGGCCTGAAAAAGTGGCACAAATATTAGAGTCACAGGAATAACACTGGGGAAAATGTCCCTGAAAGCACCCTTGCCCTTGTTGTGGGAGCTTTTGGAGCCTCCCAGATGCACCCTTATCCTTGTCAAGGGAGTGTTCAGGGGTTTGATGCACTAAAAATTTAGTTGGTCTTAGGGATTGGTTTCCTGAGTGATTGGGATGGCTCCTAGGAGTTCTGTTGCTAATGTGGAAGGTATGTTTGATGTGTTCCACCGGTTCCACTTCCTTAACTGACACCTAAGGAGTCGAATCGTATCATAGTAACTTCTCGTCACATGTTTAGCCCAGTTGGTCGATTACTTGGGTAGATATGGGAGGAGGGTGTTACATGAACCTAACCACTAGTAGGCTATCAATTTGTGTTATAACTCAGCCACTGATAGGAAAACGAGTTCCATTCTTTTTTAGTGTATTTTGTTGCATATATGAGGAAAGTAGTCGATAGGGATAGGGAGAGAGCAGAAAAAGAGGATTTATGCATTATAGTAATCCATGGGCCACGAGCCTTATTTCTTTGTACTTGCATCCATTTTCTATTCAGAGAAAAAAACAGAGCAACCTCACATTCTAGCTAGATTTCCCCCCAAAAGGGTTTCCCATGATATATCTTGTGTCAATTGTGGTTTGTGAGTTTTTATTTTACTTCTCTCCATTTTTTGTATAATTATAATTTTCATGCATACACAATAAACATTAACTAACAAATCCATAAACCTGAGGAGAAATAAATCCTCATAGTGTAAATTTCAAATTTTCTAAGATATTTTAATAGATCTATTATGCCAAACTATCCAGTGGAATATCCATGACATTTTACAAATCATATTAGTATCAAAGTAGGTTTCTTTGGGTATATTGTGGATATTTGCAAGGGATATAGATCAGCTAAGCCAAAATTCATAAAATGTCAATCTTGGTTGACAAATATGTGAATAACCCTCCTAATTCTGCAGAGGAGAGGTTTTCACGGTTAGAAGCACAAGTTGTAGATATAAATCATAGTGTTAATCTCCTCATGGTGGCCCTAACCAATAAGCTCGACTTATTGGGAGAAGGTGGGGGTTTTAATGCATAGGTCCATTTAAAGGGGAGATCAGGTGACCAGGATGAAACTAAGGAGTTGAAAAAAGAACCCAAAAAAGATCAACCCAATTTGAGTGTTGTTAACCATTCACATCCTTTGTTTAAAATGGAAGTGAAGGTCGATATCAAGCTCTGTCAAGGCAATATCAATTCTCTAAAGATAAATAATTGGTTTCAGTAATTAGAAGTTTATTTTAATGTTCATCATATGGAGGAAGAACAAAAGATTTCATTTGTGTGGTTGAAATTAGAAGGCCATGTCGTGACCTGGTGGGAAAGCGACACGGAGACCTTGAGGTTGGAGGGAGATCCTCCAAAGACTATGTGGGAGGAATTTAAAACACTTATAGAGTCACAATTTTACCCTATCAGGTGTGTAGAGGACTAATGGATCTGGTGGCACTACTTCAAGTAGAAGTAGACGCAAAGTGTACAAGGGTACACCACAAAAATTAGAAAGATGGCCTTAATATTGGGTATCTCCCAAAAGAACCCAAATATACTCCACGATCCCAGATTGGTGGATGAGGCTTGTGTATAGGAATAATACCTAGAAACGTAGGCTAGAATAAAGGGAAATCAAGTCACTACAACAAATCCTTGTGATTAGCTCCCCTTTTTGCTCCCTTTTTTGCTTCCAAGGACTGTTTAAGTGTATTCTTCTCCAATTTTTTGAAAAAATTTGGTGTTATTTACTGGGATGGTGCCATTATTGGCATTGTTTTCACTAGCCATAACGTTTAGGTGCTAAATTAGGTGATAATAACATTGGATTTAGCTCCCTTTTTGGCACCTAAATTAGCCCCTTGGTTAGCTCCCCTTTTAGCATTGGATGTGCCTAAATAGTTAATTAATTGAGGTTTTGGGGGTTAATCACAAGGGCTTCACTGGGGGAGAAATATCATACCACATGGGTTCAGATTGGGGGATATATATTGAGGAAAAAATGACATAATATATTGGGGGATATATAGGGGGCAAAGGGTTTTTATATTAGAAAATATAAAAAATGGAGCTAAAAGTTAATGAAAAAATATAAAGGGGTATAAAAAATGCTAATGAAAAAATGGATACCTACAATATCTAGTGAAAGTAGGGGTTCTTTAAATTGGGAAGCTGTATTGGGTTCATATTGGTAGGGGGTTAAATAATGTGATTTTTAAAGGGATTTTCCAATATGTAGTCAAATTAAGGGTATTGTTTAATATGCCATGAAATCACGTGATATGTCAGAGGTTCACTAAGTGAATCCCCTGTGGGGTTAAGTTGATAGGGACTTTGAGGATTATGGGATTTATGGATTTGGGGTATAGGGATTAAGTGTTAAGATATTATGGGTTATGGTTTAAGGGATTGTTGATGGTGCTGGACCCGCCAACATCAAGGGATTTCTTGGTATGAAGTTCCAAATAGATCTCACACTGTTCGGTGTAGGATTCCCATATGGTATGATGGCCTAGTTGCCATTATCTTAAATATATGCCTTAGCTCTTTCTTGTCAGCACATGAGAGTGGTCTGGTTTGTCTGAGAACAATGAGGTTCACATGCCTAGTGAGTGCTAGTGTTACTTGTGTCAAGGTTCTTTCACCACAGAAAGAGACGGCGGAAGTGAGTCTCCAATTGAAAGGGAAGAATACCAACTCTTTCAGCAACACACAACACAATAGGACATGCACATCTTCCAGAGGAGTAGTCCATGTAGATGCGGTAGTCACAACACACAAGAGAAGGTAGCACGTGCAACACCCAGTGGAGCAGTCCACGTGAGTGCGACAATCGTTATAACAAGTTTACGGGGAAGGTTTCATCTAATGTATGGCGAGCTAGCCCACACAAGCAAGACAACGTTAACAACTCATAATTTTTTTTTCATAAATAGATGTATGAGAGCGACCAAAAGGGTTCAATTGTTTTAACATGGGTTAAAGGAACATGCATTACAAGTGTTCAAGATTTGTCTTACAAACAATTACAATACATGTGTGAAAACGTGTTGGCCTGTTAATAGGCTTCTAAATTAAGTGAAAGTTCCAAGACACATCATTACACAATTACATCACTAACCCCATGGGCAGGGTTTTGGAGCAATTGCATGCTCCTCAAAGAAAATATTACAGACTCTCAAGGCTATGTGGGAGGAGCCAAGGTGAAAATTCTATTACTTGTACAAATGAGGGCACTTTGTAGCCAAGGGTAAAAATGGCCCTTGTGACTATTCAACTTCCCTCATGACTATTTGACTTTCATGACTCTTCAGATTACAAGTGGGTCTCTTGGACTTCCACGTTACATTACATTGATTTACATAGTATGGCACAAAGTAGTGATGTGGCCTGACATGACTCATGACACGACTCGACATGACAACGCATGTATGTTCATGTTGCTGCTAGTGTGCATGTCAAGCTGCAACATTGCTGAGTGATGGATGTCTTCTTGGTGTATCATAGCTTCACCTCCACATGGAAAGGTGTGCGAAGTCTTTGATGGTCATTGCGTTCGCTTGATGTTGCATTCACAAGTTTCTCCTTGCTTCTACTTTGGCATGCTTGACATGTTCATTTGTCTGTGAAAATTGCATGTTTGTCCATGAGCACATCTTCGCATGTTCATTCGTCCATTCGTTTGTGAACAAATATTTGAATGTTTGTCCGTCCTTGAACACATATTCACATGTTCATTCGTTAGTTTGTCTACGAACACATCTTTGCATGGTCGTTTATTTGCAATCACATCTCCTCACATGGCTCATTTGTTTTTCCATTCACGGACATGTGCTCTTGCATGTACTCTCCTCTTCTCATCCAATTTGTCATCACGTCATGTATATTCATGTATCTGTATCTACAATCACACATTACGAGATGACATCAAATCCATAAATCTCCTAGTCTACCATAATGCATGATTATTTTCCGATAAGGGTGACCAGGAGATAGGACAAGGCTATGAAACTACGTGAGGCATGTTTTGGGCTAGGATGCAGGCTCAGGGAACTGCTAGTGAAAACTACGCAGAATTCACTGGGAGATAGAGACAGGCAATCTAGATCGGTACTGACTATCTACGGGATTTGGCTTGGCTGGAGAACAGATCTGCATAATTTCTGGGAGAAGCGGTGCGGGCTATAGGAAGGCTTGGTAGGAAAGATCTACACAATTTTTGGAGTGAGCAAGCAGTGAGAGCTTCACAGCAAGAACTGTGTTTTTTTGGGTGACAATTGATCGAGTCAACTTCGTGTGCGAGTTTTGGCTTGATGAGGCCTAACCCAGGTTCAGAGTTAATTAGCCAAACAAATGCCTGTACTATTGGTCCTTTCTGCAATAGTCCACGGAGCGTGGATGGAGGTCTCACCTGAAGCACTATGGGGGGATGCTGGAACCAAGTTTCTGCACCCTTGAGATGTATCAGGATTCTGTTTAGTCCAACTGTGAATACATTCGTGCAGGTTACTTCGCGCACTTTCCTGGCCTGCGAGGCCTTTGTGCTCTGTTATATTCGCCTTTGCGCAACCCTAATTAGGGGCTGAGGTGATTTCACGCTGCTAAGGCAATGATCTGTGCTCTTTTCCTAAGTTACACTGTGGATCTTACTTATCTTCTTACAACTGTTAATTAACTTCAAGGAAATAGATGTTGATCTTATATTCGCTTATTCAACATATTCATATAAGTTTTTGCAATGTATAAATAGTAAAGTTGTATTCATAACCAATATAATTCAATGCATAAAATAGGAAAAGGACACATAGAATGATAAGAAACTTCTCTTTATTAGTTTCTCCATGGCTACAGACTCGACTCACCTTGTGCACTAGGCTACAGGGGTCTGCGTACTCAGTTGCGGACTACTAGGCCTCTGCGCACTCAGTTGCAGAGCTTTCTCCTATTCTACGACCCAAAACATGACTTTAAACTTCCACCAAGACTCAATTCATCATCCTTAGATCTTACCTTCTTCTGTCTCTCTTTACACATAGAGCCTCACTCTATTTATACAATCCCATGGTCCGTGGACCATGGGTAGAAATATCAAGTCGACATTACATTAAAAAAAGTAAGGGCAGACAACCCTGTGGCTCAATTACAACATCACGCTCCACATCCATACTTTGTAGAGACTTTACTTCAGACATAGTCAAAACTTGGGCTTTAAGCCCCAAAACTTGCCTTGGGGAATCCCATGCCCAGCAGGCCCCCAACGCAAACATTGTGACTTGCCCTCGAGTCACTCTATCGATGCGAAGATCTTCGCGTGGAGACCTCCCAACTCTGCTCGAATTGCTGCAAGGTCGGCAGAGAACTGAGTGGCTACCTATTGTATCTCTTGGACGCATTGTTCGAAGACCGCGGTGTCTGAACTACTTCCTTGTATTTGCTCTTGCATCACCCACATCTGCACGAGCTTGCCTTCAATTGTTGTTGTGATTACGAAGGCCTTGTCGATCAATGGTTGGATGCTTGCCTTCAAAACTACTTCTTTGTGCCATGCCACGTCTACGTACTCCTTAAGTGCATTGGCCTATTGCATCTGCGCTAGCCTCTATGTAAGGGCCACCATCTCTGTGATCCCTTTTATGTCATCATATTGTTGCTGCATCTCACATGCCTTTGTCTCCAAGCGCTGAATGTTTGGGTCTTCCTGCAGAGTGGTGAGAACCTCAAACAATTCTTCCAACATTTTGGTGCAGTCCCTCACTGCACTACTAATCTCTTTTATGCCCGTGGTGATGACGCTGGTGCGTTGTTCCCTCACCTCTAGAGGATTTGAAGGCTGCACCTTCAACCGCAGCTCTGTTATCTAAAGGTTTAGCTCCAGCTGAACCTTGGCCATCTCTTCTCGTGCCTCGTGCACCCCTGCTTCTAACCTTTGAATGCGTGCTTCTGTTGGCGCCTCTACTGGGATGGCCACCTCAGGGACCTTTTGGCATGCTTCTTCAAGTACCTATGCTATCTTGCTATTCAGGGAGACAACCTCATCGCGCTGCAAGCTCAACTGCTCCATGTTGATTCTTTGTTCGCTCAATATCTATAGTGCGTGACCCTCCCTAGCCCATAGTTCTGTAGTCACTTTGTCCTGCAGGACATAGAGTGTCTCTGAGGGAGTGCAACCATGTTGATCCCTACTACCTTCAGCACACTGACCATAGGCCTATCGACCTCATTTCTATAACCAGTGCCCCCTCTGGCAGCACTATTGTGTTGGTCATGCGGGCGCGCATCATTTCTTCAGCCGCGACCATTCCTACTGCGAGGATGGCTAAGAGAGTAGCAGCCTAAGGAGTGTGCACTTGCAACTCCTAAATCTATGCCTGGAGGACCCCCAACATAATCTAATTCTCCTTGGTAAACTTGTTAAACTGTTGGAGGGCCTCTGCGGTGACGACGTGCATCGTCTCCACTATATTGTGCAAATCTCCCTCTATGAGGGTGATCGGGTTGAAAGAGGTCCTAGACGCTTTGAATTCTTTTGGGACCCCACCTGATCTCTCGAGTGCTGGCACTTTAACTGTGTTGATGTTGTTTGTAGGTCCATGCCACCCTCCTCTGTCTCTGTCTCCATTTCTTGTTCTTTCTCAGGTGAAAGTAACTTCCAGCCCTCACGTTCCTTCTTAGCTACTGTCAGTTCTTCTACTGCAACCTTCGCAGCATCCCACGCCTCCAACGCCTTTGCTGCTATGGCCTATTTTCGTCTCTTCTCTGACAATTGCTCTACTTGCAGTTTTGCTTCCTCCTTCTCTCTCTTTGTAATAGACTTTCTTGCCTCCACCGCAAAGATGGCTGGAGCGCGCCACTCCAGCAGCCACGCCTCAAGGATGTCGAAGATAACGTCATCCATGGCCATGTATGGTAGTTCATTCAACTTCTTTGTGGGGTCCTTGTGTGCCCTGATGTAGACATGATGAAATTCTATCTTAAACTCTGTAAGGCTTTGTAAGCTATTATAGACAGTGGGCGATAACTGCGACTTGCAGTTAATCCCCATTCTGATGTCCATCTCCATGAACACTTAGAATATTTTACTGTCTCGAAGCTTGCGTGCGTCTTTAGTGGCCCATAGTGAAGCGTACTTCGTGGCCTTCGGGAGATCCCTCACAATTGTGGGGAACTGGTTGTCCTCAAGCAATTCCCCAGCCACCAACACCATGGAAAGTAGAAGCCATGCATAGTGGAAGGTTTTCCCCTATTCTTGTGCCTCGTGGCAATTCTCCAGGAACTCTTGGCACAAGTATTCGGACCAGTTAAATTCGACCCCCTCTACACACGGCTCGACAAGTGCAAGCACTAGTGAGGGCACTTCATTCGCATGACCTTACCCACCAGTATCTGAGTCACGACTCTGAATTACTTGTCATTGATACTGGATATCACGTAGCACCTATTTTTCTTCTCCAGCTTATATTTCTTTTTCATGACCTCCCCGATGGCCAAATCAGTGCTTTTTCCCTCCAAAATGTCTACTGGGTCTTCCCCTTTACAAGGGATTCGGGTAATTTGATGGATCAGGTGGTCCGTAATGGGGACGGGCTCCTCCAACCGCAAACACCCATCATGCACTAGGTAGAGTAACTGCCTGATGATGAAGATAGTCACTGGGGCGCGATGACAATGCAGCACCCAGAGCAGGTTCAACAACCCTGCCTTTTCAATGTTGTGCAACCACTTGCACGACTCCAACTCTACGACTCCTGCCACTGTGTTTTTCTTCAGTTTCATGAGCTACGCAGTCACCAAGTGAGGGAATTTCTCGTGGTCGGCAAAATCCCAATCTTTGAATTTCAAAATCGGCACCTGTCCTAGGTGCGCTCCTTCAAAAATGATCTCGTCAGGTAGCAGCAGAGTCTGTAGAGAGATTTTACACTCATCAATATCTTTGGGCACCTTTGCCTTCCCCTTCCATGGAGGAACATACGTGGGTAGCTAGGTTAGAGGGTTCATGCCCTCGATTTCTTTCTCCATGTCTTTCTCCTCATTAGTTTCCAAATTAACCGCTTTCCCCTTTTCTTACATTGTTAACTTAGTTCGCACTGGTTTTCGAGGGGAAACGTGCATCAGAATCATGGCAACTTATCTTTCTTAGTTCTCAACATGTACGGTGATTTGAGGATTTCTGTAACTATCCCGGTGCTCTCAGGGGCATCCTCTACTATCATGGCCTGCACGGCCTCTTCGGTGGTCATTTCTTTGATTTCCCTGGCTTCTTCAGATGCTGTCACTTTGTTCATCTAGAAACCTCTCAACTACTCAATCAGGTGCTCAAACAATGATTGCAAAAGGCTAAATAGGTCTTGGTTCGGAATACTCTGGGTGCACGATAGCTCGATTATCAAATGAACAAGTGTTGTTTGTTGGGCAGCCCTTTATAATTTATAACACCTTTTGAATTCTAATTCAACTGTTCCCCCCAAATTCAGTCCATTAATACTCCCTTGGCAGTAGATTTTCCCAAATCTTGCCCATAAAGCTTGCCTTAAATGCCTTCCGCCCGCTCCATTTAGTCTCAAACCAAGAATCACATCGTGAATAGTGACTATAATGGTCACTTTCCAGCCAACCTGTGTGGCAGCGTAGCTACCCTTGCACTATCACAGACCCTGTGATGCTTCACTTTTGTGCACAGTCTTGACATCGCGCAGCTCTCAGGCAGTGTAATTTATAGTCCCATGCCTCCTTTCATCTACCTAGGGTACTAAGACTATGCTTCCCACGGCTATTCAGGTGGTCACACCACCTGTATGTCGCTTTACCCAATCATCATTTACTTCTTCTTGGAATAGTTCACCTTTTAGCCTTCCTAATTGCGTCGTGCATTTTACCATTTGCATTGCGCTGCCATCTAGGATCCTTTTAGTAATACGCGGTCCAATCCAAGGCATCAAACTAATCAACTCTCGGCAGTAGTCTTCAAATTTATCAATGCAATCATGCACACCCTGTTTTATCACCACAATCCTTTTATGTAGAAAATCCCTTTTCATTCCTCCCTCTAGCTTCTTGACTTCTTCTTCTACATGGCACTTTTCTCCCTCAAACGAGCTTTTTCATTCAAGATTTCTTGGAGCTTAAGATTACCTCGCTTGATCTCTTCATTAGGTCCCAAGCGTCCTTCTTCTTCCAGTTGCACATTCCCTTCTTTCAGGGCTTCACAATCTATAGTATCCGCTAGCGCTACTATGCGCAGACTTGGCATGATATACTTCATTGGTATTTCAATGCTTGATTCATAAACCAGCCTAGAAGGTATCCATCCCATCAGTTTCTTGCACGTCACCCTATAAGCCCATAGGACTGCTAGTATGTGCAAGTCCCAATCACTTCATTATGCATTACATACCTTGTTCAGTGCTTCACACACCTTTTTAAAGGCTTCCACATGGATAACCATATGCGCTCTCATTCCTTCCACATTCTGTCATTCCAATTTGAGGAGCCAATCACGCATTTTCTCCCCCAACACATGCTTATTGAGCATACCTCCCATTGCGAAGTGTATGTGCATCTATGCAGGTTGTTTATCATATGCCTATGACCACTTGGATAGATGTGTGCGCAAACTATCCCAACCATTGTATCTACCTGTTGACTGCCCTCTAGTTTTCCCAAACTCTGTGTGCATCATTTTCCTATAAGTGCACCAGTCATCAAAGTTTCCTTTGTGTGTACCCCACCACCTTGTGGGTGTAGTTCGCAGTACCCAATTCAAGGCTTCCACTTGTTTTTTTTCCAGCACCTCCCTCTCAAATTGGTCCAGGAAAGCATTTACCTCTCCTAATCCATCGTAAGTAAGTAAATCTCTCATTTCCGTTGATACACATTGCAACGATCTTGTCATCATGTTACAGTTCAATGTGGTTACCTCGTGTAACCAGTTTTGCCATCGCTCTATCTCCTCACCTAAATCTGAAGTACAGGAGCTTTCGCGCTCCCATGAAATTCGTCCATCTGCAGTGGGATTTACCCAGTCTTTCTCTCACGCAGTTATCTTGTAGATGCAGTCCAAATCTTCGTCACTTTCATAGTCACGCACTGGCTCAATGTAGTGCGATCCCCTAGTAGGGTCCAACAGTATTACTACGCGTAGAGACTTCTTTTCGAAAATCATCTTGTGGTTTTTCTGATTAATCACCCCATTCATGTCAATGGCCCAATCAATTCCTAAAAGCACAGGGTAGGGATTGATGTCATCAACAATCTCTATCACTTCAAAGTCTGCTAGTGCACTTGCTCCCTCAATATCCACAATGATTCCCTACAATCGCCCCAGGGGTATTATCTTCTGTTGGTTCTCCATGCATAGCTAAATAGGAGAACATTGCAGCGTAGCCCTCCCCATGCACTCCCATTTCTGCTTTGGTAGAACATTCGCGTTTGACCCTAAATCCAAAATTACTTGGTCCATATAATATTCTCCAATCTGCACGGTTAGCCTCATCTCTCTCCCCATCCTTGTCTTATGCTTTCCAATCTTCCAGACTACGCACGGTTCTCCTGGCGTAGTCCCAACGCATCTATTAATGAGCTCCTGCAATCCTTTTATAGCCTTACTGTCATGCAGTAGATTCATGCATGTTTCCAGGAACATTGTGAGCATCGACGAGTCCATTTCTCATTTTGGTCTATCTTTGCTTCCTGAAGTGGAGGCATTAGCGAAGCTCTTCTTAGCTTCCATAAAGGTTTCTTGAACACACTCCAAATCAAACTCCACTTCTTTCGCCGGAGCTTTGCGAACCCAAGTACTTTCTTTGGGATTTTTGCCTTTATCATCTCTCGTTGTAATTCCACTTTGGAGCATAGTATTTACATTTAGATTGTCCTCGCGTAGCTCAGACCTCATAATTTGCAGGTTTTGAGTTGGGGGAGGTGGTAGCACTCCCTTGTCGCGTAGCCTAGCTATTAATGTAGGACAATCCTCCATCTCATGATCAAATGAGCTACAGTACAAACATGATGGATGCATTGGATTTGTACAATCGTGGGCATAATGTCCTGACCCTTCGAAATTGTTGCATATCAGTTGTCCGCGACCTTTCCCAGGTCCTCCTCCACCTCGGCCTCATCTGCGCCCTTGGAATCTGGTTTGCGCCATCCCTGCTCCTTGGTGTAGGGGTCGTGTTTCAGCTTGAACCCTATAGGTGGGAGTTCTATCCATCATTAGCTCATAACTTCTACATGTGTGCTCATCGTGTCCCATTGATATACAGAAATTACAGAACAAATGTTGCGAGTTCTGCGTGTACTTTTGCAACAAATGGCAGTTGTATGTAGCATGCTTTCCCCCTATTTGACAAATCGTGCACCACAAAGTAGGCACTGCGCTCGGTCCTACTTATGCTTCTAGTCTTAACGGCATTGGTCCCCCTTTCGCGAGGTAATTCATGAATATCGGGCAATGGTATTTATCATGTCCCTGACCTTTGCTTTCACACACCACACCTCTTCGCGTGCTTTTGGTCAGACTGTTCTGTCCTATTTTAGACTCTGCATCTCAAGGCATAAGTTTTTAAACTGTGCGTGGATATGTTGAACTCCCAAGTTAGGATATTGAATTGGGGTCTCATGCAGCCTCATCCCGATCTCTAAAGCCTCTGGCTAAGTTGTTAACCTTTGTTGCGACAGCGTGTTCCTCAAATGCAGCGATAGTGATGCTAAAAACCATTCATGGTGTTGTCCATCCATTAGAGTCATGTTAGCTTCACTAATCTTGCACTTCAGCATTTGAATTAGCTCCTAAGGAATCTCACCTAGTGGCATCATGATCTCTTTGAACCTAATGATCGACTGTGCTTCTGACTTCGGCTTGCTAAATTCCCTAGTTAGCGCAGCTTGGATAATCGCGATTCCCGCATTCAGATTATCACTTGAGTGCTTGATGTACCAGGTCAGCGTGCAATCCTGTAGAGCGCTAACCAATGTCACTTTCTTGATATTATCATCTGTAACTCCCTGTGCTTCCCATACAACTTTTACAACGAACCAAAACTGGTCTAGATCTTCATTTCCTACTCCCTTGAACACAGGCAACTTTATCGAGCTTACCATCCTAAAACATGGTGGTGGCAGAGGTGGTATGAGTGAAGATGGAGGTGATGATGGTGAAATTGGCAGTGATGTGGGTGGAGGTGGTATGCACGAAATTGTCTGCCTTATCAAATAGAGCGCACTTTATTGGGCCTAAGAATTATCCTTAAAATACATCCACTTTCACTCCATCCACACATTTTCTCACCTCTATTCCACCACCATGTCACCACATCAACTTCACTTTCATCATTAAATGGGTTACCATTGTGTTTTCCAAAACATTATTGATTCTTAGTATTTTTAAGTGAATTTGTGGTTAAAATTTAGAAAATAATATCCATATACTTATACCTAACAATTAGAATGAATTTGTTGACATGTGTAGGTACAAAGGAAGCTTCCAAGGCATCTGTATGTGGCACTCTATGTTCAAATTCGAATTTGAAGAGATCATGGACCTCATGGAGGAGATCATGGAGGATAGGGTTATGTGTCACCATTGGTTGAGAAATATGTGGATCAAAGGAGGGTATAGTAGGTCTACATTTATGAGTTTGTTATCATAGCTTTTGTATAAATAGGAGTGTTATCTCCATCATTTGTAATCTTAATCTTCATTTTTGTAATCTTAATTTTTAGAATTTTAGAACCTAGTCCTTCATTTGTAATCTTAGTATCTTATAGGTTAGTAATGAGAAGTTAGATTTGGAGAATCATTGTAATGGTTGTAATTGCAATTTGCAATTGATGATGAATAAAACATAGCTTCTTTGATCCTCTACATTTGAATTCTCTTTTGGTGTGCTTGTGAATCCTTGGAAGGATCCCCATTGCCTAGCAAGTACACTTTTATTTTGGCAGGCTTTTATTTTATGTTTGTTTGTGAATTTCATTAGATTAAATTATTAGGTTCATCTGTTTGAAATATTAACGAAAGACCTTTCATAAGAAAGTACTAATGTTTCCTTCAATGAATTTGATTTGTTATTTAATGTTTGATTTCATTAGTTTAAGTTATTGATTTATATGCTTGAGATATAAATGAATAGTCTCTTGTAAGAGAGCTTTAATATTTCATGCAATCAATCAGAATTAGGTTTTGTTGATTTAAATGATTAGAGATGTTAATGACTAGTCTCCTGTAAGGGAGCTTTAGTATTTCTTACACTTATCACAATGTCTTTTAATTTTTAGATTTCATTTTGTTAACTTAATAAATAGGTGTTGGAGATCCCAATGGAAAACCTCCTGTAAGGGAGCTTTAGTATTTCTTACACTTATCACAATGTCTTTTAATTTTTAGATTTCATTTTGTTAAATTAATAAATAGGTGTTGGAGATCCCAATGGAAAACCTCCTGTAAGGGAGCTTTGGCATTTCTTCACCTAACTTAGTCTAGTTTGTCTCTAAGTCCATATATATTGGATGATCCTCGAAGTTTACTTACCCAGATTGATAGTAAATGAAATTCTAATTTGCATCGCATTTTAGACCAAACATTTTGGCGCCATTGCGGGGGAGGATGATTTGGAGATAGACTTAGGAAGTTATTTTATTGCAATTTCTTTTTATGGACTAACTTGTGAAACCTAGTGACAGTAGGAACTTCATAAAGGAGTTCAAGTTTGAACATTTTTTATTTTCGTACTTAGTTAGTTTCAAATTCAGTCTTTTTAAACCCTGCATTTCTTACTAATTCATCTACAGATGGGAAACTTGAAGGTGATAAACAGGTACTTCTTGGAGAGCAAGAACAATAATGAAGACTGGTTTCAAGAGAACCTTGCGCCAACTCCAAGAATAAGACGGGTTACTCACATGTTTGCAAATCATAAGGTAAAAATTTTAAATCTTGATGTGAGAATTTTCGAATTTTTAGTCTGTAGATGGCTTCACTAGAAGCATTCTTTTACGTAAGAAAATAAAAATAGTTTCAAGTTAAAGGTAGAATAGATTAGAAAAATATAAAATTAACTCTGTAGTTTAGTGATTTGATGATTGTGTTAAAACTCTCAAATAATCCAAGGATATTATTCAAGTTTTAACTGCTTGAGTATGAAGTCAACAAGTGTGATAGGTCTGAGAACTCTTCCAATTTTATAGAATCAAATTTGGCAGCCAACTCAGGTTTGGTTCCTTGGCAACCAACACAAGTAGGTATATATGCCATTATTTTGCACTCAAAAAGTAGTCCGCAAGCTGCTTCTACAAGTCTGAAGTTATTGTTCTATCCATAGGCCATAGGGGCCAAACTGCAACCATGAACCAGGGAGCCAAGTTTCCACAAATAAGGATAGAATACTAGATGTGAAATAGATGTTTCATAGGGCTGAGACTGAGGTTTTAAAGAATCAATTTCTATCTTAATAAGGCCGAGTTATTGCCTTTAAAATAGGTTGAGATCCAAGTCATAAGTGAGGTTAACATATGATAAAGAAATATACATATTCTTCTAAAAAAAATGCTTGAGAAACCAATCAGATTCATTTCAATATGACTGCCTTGTAGATTTCCATTACGATCTATGGCTAATGGGTCTCACATTGTACGCATCATTCTGCCGCTTCGAATGAGAAGGTTCCCAAGCAAATCTATCCTATAGGCAATCCAAAAGCAACCTCTTAAAAAATTTAGTTTTAAAAAGAGGTTTCTGATTGAACTAGGACAAATATGGAAAAACAAATACATGGGTTTTCTCCGAAACATAATGAATTACATAACCCAGAAATCGTTTGCTTGGATTCCTTACGGTTTGAGATAAAATTGCAATTCTTCAGGACCCTATTTTGGTGACTGCGTGAAGGAAAAAAAAGGTTTTTTTAAGACCGAACACTTCTTCCCTTTTTGCTCCACATCAACTATACTCCTCGGCCTCTCCACCTTCTGTGATTACATCACCATGCTACCTATGTCACTGTGCACTTTTACCACCTTCAACATACTGTAATACCACTTGATTGTCAACACCTTTAGCTTATCGTAATAAGACTTGACTGTCATGGTAATGGAGAACGAATATTAATTTTAATTGTGCATCAAGAAATCCCCTCTTCCATTATGCACAGTTATCCTACCTTCCATGACTCTATTTCCATGCTACCTCATCCCCAAAGTGGCATCATGCCTACAAATATGATGCTAGATCGAAGCCCTACCAATCTCGAGCATGAGCTTCTCCGATTAGATGTCGCGCTTTTGAGAAACCATTGCAGAAGCAATAGTGGGTGATAGATCCCCACATTTTTCCTTCACAAGTGCATTAAAAAGGATATGTTTATTGGTATTGCATAGATGTTTTCATACTCCTATATTTATTAAAAGAAGCATGCCTGTGAGTGCTATCCATCCGACATACTCCTTCAATACGATGATATTCTCCTATGGCATATATAAACACGACAATCACTCAAGGAAGCCACATCCCTGTAGTCAAAGTTACCCAAACCTTTGCTACCAAAATTTCACCTTACTCGCAGAGTATCAAGTAGGTCAACCAAATAGTTGGAAGTGGATAACACACCCCACAGATATTGATAATTATCGATGATTGCATGCAGATTTTGTGGCACGATTTGAGCAATTTAATAATTTGATGATTTTGATGATTTGATGTAGATTTTGTGAAGTTATTGATTACAGAAGATATCGATAGCTATCAGTCTTAATGGTGAATTCAATTCCACTATCAAATCCGGTTGCCTTCTTAAAATCCAAAACTCAGTCCACAATTTGCATAAATGACAAAAATAACACCTTTTCACATCTTCAGTTGTGTTCTTCAGATCAGTTCTAACTTGATGCAACATCATTTGTTTCTCAATTGTAACTATGTCATCACAACACCTCCACAAACATCTCACTACTGCACACTTTAATCTCATGCTTGCTATTTTCCCACTCCAAATCTATGACTCAGTTCAATTTCTGAGTTGCTTTGATGCAGCTTAACCATATCCATGAACAGTGAAAACTGAATTTTGTGGACTTTCAATATGAAGAGGACAAATGAACATTCAAATTTTACAATTCTGGTGTTTTCTTTTCTTATCTAGAACAGAATAAATAAATATTTAAAAATGCTTACCTAAATAACTTGACGTTTTAGAAGTGGGCAATGCTGGAAGTGAAGCTGCTGCAGGAATATTACAGTGGGCAATTGTTAGTTGGATAATTTCTCTTTAAATCTTGCAATAATTAAATGCAACTCCATCACATCACACTTGGAAATACTTGAAGCACAAGTAGACAAGGATTTAGCTAGAAATCTTGTGCCTCTCGTGGCTGTAAGGAGGCTTGATTCTAGAGGAAAAGAAGGGGCTCTGATCCAACTTCTTGCTAATCATTTCCTTCTTCAATTCAAGCCTTCACAGTAGATCTTCCACTATGACATGGAGATTTCTCCACAGCCATCCAAAGAAGTGGCTAGGCATTTGAAACACAAATTAGTTGAAGAGAATTTTGTTCTTCTATCCAATGCTACCCTTGCTTTTGATGATCGAAAGAGCTTATATAGTGCTACTAAATTTTGGAAGAAAATGGAATTTACTGTTTCTTTGCCTATAAAATCTGCCAAAAGCATTTTTGCCATTAATGCTGGAGCGCATCAACTACCTGGTTCTAATTGTCAAGGAAGAGCCAGTAACAGAGATGAGAAATTGTTCAAGGTAAGCCTTAAGATGGTGTGGTTGCTTCAAATATTGATGGGAAGGACTTATAATAGTTTTTGAATAACAAAAAGGATCATTTAGCTCTTCCTCAAGACTTTATACAAGCATTAGATGTCATTTTTATCTCACGTAGTTTGCCAAATAAGGCTCCAGATAACCCTGCATATGGCCTAATCAATTATGAATTGGCATAAATCATTTATGGGTTTTATAATTGCCCTTGTTCTAAGAAGAACCCACATTTTAGCTTTTAGAAATTCATTTTTATTTGGCTATAAATTGAGTTTTAAAATGACGTGTCAAAATTGCTATGCGTTTCTGGCAAACTGCTATGATGAAAAACGTTTTCTATCTTGGAAAGATGGCGACTAGGATTGTACAATTCTCCTCATAGACATATGAATAGGATAGAAACTTTAAGGTTCTATTTGTAGAGAAAAGAAGGATCTCGGATCTTTGTCTTTTTACAAGATTATCCGTTGTTCTCATACCTATGAATAAGAATTGTACCTACACCTTTTACCACCATCGCTTGGATTCTGTATATTCAGTGTAGATAGTTTAGAAATTTGTGGCATTAAGGTCTAAAGGTTGTGACAATAAAAAACTATTATCTTATGAGCTGGGAATTCCTCTTTAAAAGACCTTTTTCCTTCTGCACAAAACATTCCAACTTGGACTGACTATGTTCACTGGGACTCTACTTGAATGAGTTATTTGTGTTGTTTCTGTGGAGATCTTTCAAGAAAATCAATGAAAGGAATTATTCCACCATCTATTGGTGAATTAGGCATGCTAAGATTCTTGACACCACAAATCTACAATGCCAAGCTTTTACATGCACATTCCATGAGTCATCAGACAAAAACAAGAAGTTGATTTATTTATTATGGTTATTGTTATTATTAAAAGTAGATTGTATTAACATCATGAAATAGACTAAATTTATTCTTTTGATATTCCATAATATGTTTCATTTTGGCATACAATTTTTGCGTAAGCATCAGGAAGGGAATGACCATCTCTTCTTAAACAAACTTATGTTCTTTATGCCAAGTTTTTTTAGCAGGTTTCGGATGATCAACTGATCATTAAGGAGATTAAATTGTGATGAAAATTGGTCTTCAAAAGACTAGTTTCACGAAAAATTCTAAAGAACAAGACCATGATCATAAGAATGACATTTCCAAAAACTTATAAGTTCTTGTAACTTCCTGTAATAGTTTAATGGTTTGATATGTTGAATGACAGATTAGAAAATTCTAAGACTAGTGGGTTGTTCCTAAATGTACAAAGATGGTGAAACACCTAACCACACTTGAATTCAACTTCTACAGGTGGCTGGTCAACACTAGTCAAACTTAGCTATTTTAGCAGAAAGTCAAGCATTAAGGAGCAGATTTACTATTTTTGAGATTTTTCATGCCATAATTCACTTTTTCTTGGCAAGTGTCATTATCCATTTCTCATTATCCACATACACTTCATTAACTGCTATACATTCCTAACCCACAAATAAATGCAAGTAGCTCACTTACAAGCTTTGTTTTTCCACTTTACATATTCATTATCAATTTTCTTTTTCCTACAATTGCAAATAAAACCTTGCTTCCATACACCATTGAGTCCATACTCCTTGAGTCTAAATATTTTTCTAAAAACACCTTGAAGCTTTCATGCCTTAAGTGCAAGCTATCATGCCGATAAACAAAGGGAATATATCAATGTCCCTTGTTCATCAAATCTTCTAAGTATTCGACAACAACAAATTCATTCATACTTAGAAAGATGTGTTCATGGCATCTTGACTCTCATCCACATCAAAGATGGAGAGCTCTCGTGTTGACGAGTGGCATCCATCAATGGCCACTAAGTCAACAATTTCTTGTTATGTTCGACACCGAAACATTTATTCACATGACAAGAATCGTGCCAAAGAGCGTTGAAGACTTGAAGAACAGTCATTTTGTAGCAGAGGAAGCAGATTTACTTTCATTACTTTTCAGTTTTTGATGTAAATCACTTGAGAACAAGTCAATAAATGAGGCTGGGGGGAAGTGTAAATTATAAATTTTGTATACTTTCCGAGCCTTATACATTTCCAGCCACATTCAGTAGCAGATTCCGAACATTCAACGGAAGATCCAGCATCAGATTTAGTAGCAAATGAAGCAAGAATAAAAGATTCATTTTTTCAACTTCATCCACCATTTTCACAACCACGTAAAGAAGACTATGATCAGAATTTTGCAGCTACACATGCACAACTCTAATCCATTTTTGAAAGGGTAAGTTGATGTATGATATTTTCCAACTTTTAGCCATTTAATTCCTTGAAATCTAGAATGATAATTTTTGGAAAAAAACTTCCTTTCCTCATTTCATAAAATTGCCAAAACCATCAGTTTGGGGAGGGATACATTTACATTCATACTTTCTCACATTCATATTTTTCCATATTCATATATCACATTCTAAAACCCACATACCTTCAAAATATATTCACTATTACATGAGCATATAAATGGTTTTGTAAAAAGTACTTAAAAGCTAATTGGATGCAACATAATCATGGTTGTTACACAAGAACCAACCATGATGCATTCCAACAAAATACTTTGCAATAAAAATCACATTATCATTATGCAAAGATCATACATTGAATTTGAATACAACAAACAAAATATGGTTGAAACACAAGAACCAACCAAGTTGCAATTCAACAAACACATTTTGCAAAAGTTAAATAAAAGATATCATGCAAAGTTTAAAGCCAAGGCTCAGGTATCAAAAGTAATGTAATAGATTGCATGAGGACATGAAATATCTTCAGTTTGGGGGTATGTTGGGCCTAAGAATTATCCTTAAAATACATCCACTTTCACTCCATTCACACATTTTCTCACCTCTATTGCACCACCATGTCACCACATCATCTTTACTTTCATCATTAAATGGGTTACCATTGTGTTTTCCGAAACATTATTAATTCTTAGTATTTTTAAGTGAATTTGTGGTTAAAATTTAGAAAATAATATCCATATACTTATACCTAACAATTAGAATGAGTTTGTTGACATGTGTAGGTACAAAGGAAGCTTCCAAGGCATTTGTATGTGGCACTCTATGTTCAAATTCGAATTTGAGGAGATCATGGACCTCATGGAGGAGATCATGGAGGATAGGGTTATGTGTCACCATTGGTTGAGAAATATGTGGATCAAAGGAGGGTATAGTGGGTCTACATTTATGAGTTTGTTATCGTAGCTTTTGTATAAATAGGAGTTTTATCTCCATTATTTGTAATCTTAATCTTCATTTTTGTAATCTTCATTTTGTAATCTTAATTTTTAGAATTTTAGAACCTAGTCCTTCATTTGTAATCTTAGTATCTTATAGGTTGGTAATGAGAAGTTAGATTGGAGAATCATTGTAATGGTTGTAGTTGCAATTTGCAATTGTTGGTGAATAAAATGGAGCTTCTTTGATCCTCTACATTTGAATTCTCTTTTGGTGTGCTTGTGAATCCTTGGAAGGATCCCCATTGCCTAGCAAGTACACTTTTATTTTGGTAGGCTTTTATTTTATGTTTGTTTGTGAATTTCATTAGATTAAATTATTAGGTTCATCTGTTTGAAATATTAACGAATGACCTTTCGTAAGAAAGTATTAATGTTTCCTTCAATGAATCTGATTTGTTATTTAATGTTTGATTTCATTAGTTTAAGTTTCTAATTTATATGCTTGAGATATAAATGAATAGTCTCTTGTAAGAGAGATTTAATATTTCATGCAATCAATCAGAATTAGGTTTTGTTGATTAAAATGATTAGAAATATTAATGAGCAGTCTCTTGTAAGGGAGCTTTGGCATTTCTTCACTTAACTTAGTCTAGTTTGTCTCTAAGTCCATATATATTGGATGATCCTCGAAGTTTGCTTACTCAGATTGATAGTAAATGAAACTCTAATTTGCATCGCATTTTAGACCAAACACACTTCTCGGAGATACCTTCGCGAGCTCTTCCTCGTCCCCTCGTGGAGATGAAATCAATGGGCTAGTCTCTAGTCCAACACTTTCTTCGTTTCTGTGAATTCTCCCACTTCCTGTAGCCTTGAACATCAATGTAGGCATAATCCTCTTTTCGCACAATAGCATTTTAATCGAAGTGTTCAGATAATTTACATACTTACCTTGTGGTCCCTTGAGAAAGCATTGATCTGCCTCACTGTAGCTGACTGAAGTATCTACCGCAAACTCAGTAATGGATCCTCCTATAATTCGATCAAGCTAGTGATCACCAACGCGTGCAATCTTATCCTCCGATGCTTCTAATCTGCGCACCAACTCTAGGGTCCACACAATAGGTCCATCGAGCTTCCACCTTCCTTGGCTATCTACTAGCTTCACGATCCACTCGTACAGCTCAGTAGGGAAATATGCAAAGAAAATTTCATGGATCTCTAGGTAGCAATCTAACCACTCTTCCTTCGATAGTCACAAATTTCTATTCTCTTGTGCCTCAAATTCGTGAATTTTCCTGTCCAACCACCCTTCAATCTCCTTCTTGGTTGGATTCTAGTGATACAACATCAAACAACTATATGTAGATTCCAGTTCTGACAACGGAACCATTTGTTGGCTTTATGGGGCCTGATCCAGGTTTGGAGTTAATTAGCCAAAAAAATCCCTGTACTACTGGCCCTTTCGGCAACAACCTGTGGAACACGGACTGAGGTCTCACTCGAAGCAGTATGGGGGGATGCTGGAATCAAGTTTCTGCACCCTTGAGATGTCTGAGGGGTCGGTTTAGTCCAACTACGAATACCTTCACATAGGCTACTTCATGGACTTTCCTGGCCTGTGAGGCCTTCGCACAACCCTAATAAGGGGCTGAGGTGATTTCGTGCTACTAAGGCAATGATCTGTGCTCTTTTCCTAAGTTACACTATGTATCTTACTTATCTTCTTATAATTGTTAATTAACTTCATGGAAATAGATACTTATCTTATATTCACTTATTCAACATATTCATATAATTTCATGCAGCGTATAAACAGTAAACTTGTAATTCATACCCAATCTACTTCAATGCATAAAACAGGAAAAGGACACATGTAATGATAAGAATTTTCTTTCTTAATTTCTCCACGGTTATAGACTCAACTCACCCTGCACACTCAGCCGCAGGGGTCTGTGCACTCAGCTACAGACTACTAGGCCTCTGCGCACTCAACTGTAGATCCTTCTACTATTCTACGACCCAAAAGACAAATTCACACTTCCAACAAGACTTAATTCATCATCCTTAGATCTTACCTTCCTCTGTCTCTCTTTACACTTAGAGCCTCACTCTATTTATACAATCCCGTGGTCCACGGACCATGGGTAGAACTCTCAAGCTGACATTACATTACAAAAACTAAGGGTGGACAACCCTATGACTCAATTACAACATCGCACTCCACACCCATACTTCGCGGAGTCTTTACATCAGACATAGTAAAAAATTGAGCTTTAAACCCCAAAACTTGCCGTGGGTGATCCCGCTCCCAACAGTGAGTGCGATGGATGTTTACTTAGCGAACACAACATGTACACATGAAGTGAAGACCTTTAACATCACCAGAATGAGGGCACAAGCATGAAATAGCAATGAACATGCGGAAGATGACAGTTGGTCGAACAAGTGAAAAATAAGCGTGACATGTAGAAACAACATCTAAAGTTATTTTTCAAGTTTGGGCACATGAATTTTACTGAGGATAGGATGATTTCACAATGACAAGTAGTCCTGCAAACTCAAATAAGAGGTGAACTTTGAAAGATGTTTCATACTTACCATACTTACCCTCAAGATGATCGTGCATCTAATAGAGTTCACATGCGGTCCTAATCTTTTCCATAATTGGTTCCTTAGTCCTTCTCCTCAATTCCTTGGAAGCAATTTCAACATGTCACCTTTTCCTCTAGTCACTAGGAGGTGGATCTGTGCAATTTCAGCAGATAGTGATTGGTGCTGGAATGAGGCCCTGGGAGGCTCGTTTGCACAATTTCTGCATGAAAGGCTAATAGGACAACTTGGACGACACTGCTTAGTTTTGAGGCTCAAAGCACTGCTATGGGACAATGGTCCTGGTAGGACACATTTGCATAATTTTTGAGTGTAGTGCAGCTAGATTGCTCTATGCATTTTTGGAGAGCAATGCTGGCTAGGGCCTTTGTGGGTTGCGGGGTTTCAGCAGACAAGGCAGGTTGGTGTCTTTGCACACTGCAGGGTTTCAGTAGGCAAGGGAGGAAGCTTGATGGTTGCAGAAACAAAGTGTATAGTTCTAGGAAGCTGGATGAAGCTGGGTTTCTTGGGAAAATGGCTAAGTGCGAGATCAGTGAAACATATGCAAACATTGATGGGACTTGACTGTGATCGTACACAGACACTTATTAACACAACATAGACCATCCAGAATACATAAGACATACCTTGCTTGATGCAACAACCTTCATGATGTGAGTGTGTGAGGTGAGTGTGAAACATGTCTATGTGATGAAAACCACTCATGCACACACAATTCCCTTAAAGCAAGACACCATCCCCTTTGCAGGAAAAACAACAACCCCTGTGCCCGAAAATGACATATGTTACATAAGATGAGAATGCGGAAAAATCCTTAGGATCAAGGAGGGTAGCTTGAAATCATCAGCTTATCAACAAGCAACCAAGGATAATCCATTGCAGGATCTGAGGTAGGCTCTGAAATTTGCATGCGAGCCAAAATTTTTGAGGGTGGTTGTAGCCGCTACAAAACTTGGCAACACACTAGTAGAACTCCATCCCTCTACATGGACCTTGCTTCATGAAAGCGAGTCTAACCTTAAAGAAAGTATTGTTCGATTCTTTGATCACTGTGGTTCCCACACGATCTTGGTTGAAATATGTAGTCCCTACCATTCTCATGATTGGTAAGCACACATTCCAAGCGAAGTCAACTCAGTTGTTTTGATTAGGGATGAGGGGTGTTGTAACATGAATTTTTTGTTACCTTTAATATTCATGTTTCATTTAAGAATCACTTGAAAATATCTTTAGAAAAAAGATAAGGCAAGAGGTAAATGTAATAAATTACATATCAGAATCAAAACACAAAAGAAACAAGTATAAAAGAATTGGCCCATGCAATTAAGTTAAATCGCAATATAAATAGTTATATGAACCCATAATCAATATATGTGTGTGTGTGTGTGTGTGTGTGTGATAGCAATGCGATTAGATCATAATCGCGAAAAGCAGTGGGCATTTGCATGAAGTTACCATGGGAATCAGTGATTGTCGATTGCGATAAGCAGTTAATAAAGCGAACAGGCCGGACCCGAAGCATATATATATTATGTTCTATAAGCCCCAACAGGTTCGTGATCATCACATAACGTTTATATATGTATATGATTTACGCCCATTGTGACATGCGATGGTTGGACCCGATAGTTTATATGTGATGTGCTTTATAAGTCCGACGGGTCCGCAATATCACAAGTTTTGAGTTCAAGCACCAATTGAAAGCGTTGATTGTGATTGTGAGGGGTTTAAGACCCAATAGTTTATATGCTATGTTTTATAACTCTGGCGTGTCCGTGTTGTTGTAGTTTATCAAGGATTGGGTTGATATAACAATGGAAAGCGCTGATTGTGATTTATGATGGGAAGTTAACGGAGTGTTGAACAGGAAGATCCGATAGATTTATTAAACAGAGTTAATTCCTTTCAATTCCGCTTTGCGTATTTTGCATCAATTTCGCTGTGTAAATGAAAAAATTAATATTAAAACCAAATCTGAAGAGGAAGGCAATTGGGTATATTTTCTGGTGTTTTGGCCAATCAAAATGCATCCGATACATACGTAAGCCCACGTTATGCACAAGTCAAATAAAGTTTATTATCATTAAAGCGGATTAATTATTATTAAGGCATATACAGAGGAACTTGGCAACAGATTAACAGAGCCAAAAGGCCAGTAGTCATTGTCATTTTCAGTTATTTTATGTTCTTTGAGATGTATTTACCCTCTGTGTAATATTTTGTAATAATTCTTGCTTCAGACGGTTAGTGAAATAGTTTTAGTAGTTTGAAAGTTTTAGAGATCAGCAACTATTTCACAATGTATAAAAAGAGGAAATTCTACAGAGAAGGGGTTGGTGGTTCGAATTTTGGAGAACTCGGAGACTAGGCCACTGTATTCTTGATATAATTGTTGATTAATGAAAGAATCAGAAGTTTCCATGAATTGTTGGGTATAATTTTGTAACCTTCTCTGTCATGTGTCATCTTATGTTTTCTTCTTTAAAGTATAGTAATGAAGATGTAGGTCTTTATTTGCTTATGTAGATACAGTTAAAATCCCTTAGAAGAGTGCAACTATATTTGAAGTTTTCATCTTCCTTCCTAAGTTATAGATAATAGTTTCTGTGTAAGGTAGCATATTATCTTTAACTTCTCCAAGGGTCGCAGATAATAGTTTTTGTGTCAAGCAACATATTGTCTATGATTCAGTTCTCATTTTCATAATTATTCTAAGTGATGGAAAGTAGGTTCTGTGTTAAGAAACATATTATCTTTAACTTCTACTTCAAGCTTTCTTCATTTATCATTTATATCTAGCAACAAATGGAATTCTGAGATGTTCTGGTCATACATGTATTAAGGGCTAAAGACCAAGTTTTCCAGGTCCTTGATTTGAGAATACAACAAACAATAAAGTGACAGATAAGTGGCAACAAACAATAATCATTAATGTCTTAAGCACAATTTATCCACAACCAGGAAATTGGTTTCTTAAGGTACAACAAGGGGTATATTGGTGCACAAGTAATATGACAGTCGGAGTTTAAGTTTCATCTCTGGTGTTACTCCATTGCCAACAGGCCTTGACAGTATCCTGACAGAGTCACACAAGAACACAAGCATCGCTCTTCTGCCATCGAGCCTAGTTAGTACCTCGGCGAAGTTACTTGCATCACCTCTATGTGAAGGAAACCTTTCTCTTCTTTCACCTTATTCATTTTTAATTCTTTTAAAGAATTGTGCCTAGGCACTTATATATTTCAGAGGCGGAAGAGGGATCCCGACTTTTCCTTTTCCTTTTTCCAACAAAAAAACCCCAAAAATCAAATCAAATCCTTGTACTTCATACCTAGCCTAAGATTAGTTGTTAAATCAATCATCTCAAGCCTCATCTGATTATATTTTGCTAAGATTGACCCGGAGAGAGCCCTCTCCTATCCTCGTAGGGCTAGCTACGAGGCTGAGCGTGGTTTGATGTTGGCCCTGGATCCTACCTTTTCAGCCTGAGGTAAATCTAGGCTCTAACATAGTGGTGACTCCGCTGGGGACTAATTTGATTGTTTGTTAGTATTCTTCATTTTGAAACTACAGACGGAGTCTGAAGATTAGCCAGGTAGCCTTCAAAATGCTTTTTCTTTGCATTAGCGCAAGTAGACAAACGCTACTTCAGTCGATCTCCGGTCTAGTCTCATTAACGGAAAATCTAACCTGCAAACACCCTAGTACATTTGATGATTCTAAGCTGTGGATGATAAGCTTAGGATTTGATAGGATAAGAAATTTGTTTATGTCCATTTGATCTTTAGAAAATAGCACACTTGCTTCAAGGAGATATACCAGAGCTAATCCAGATCCAAATCCTCCTCCTGTCTACGAAAATCCCAATTTGATTCCAAGAATCCTTCGTCGAGAGAGTTCTGAGACTCCTGTGTTTAAATCTCATTTATGCCCTACAATTTTCAAGTATCTTGAAGAGCTTGATTTTGATGAACAATTTGAGTTATCATTGTTTGAAACCAAATCTGAAAGTGTTGTTCGTTCTACCGTCCCGAATCTGGATTTTGTTGTAGCTCTTGAAATTGAAAATTCCAATAACTCTATTGAGAATTTTATTTTAAGACATCTCCGGACTGAAATTGAGGCTTCAAATATCGTTGATTTCCTAGAAACTGCATCTGCCACCCTTGGATCTTCCGTCACTGCATTTAGCTCAAGGGTTCCCACCAAACCGCCCTTCATTCCCACCATCCCTGTGTAGCCTATTGTCTCAGATCAAAACTCTGCAGTAAATTCACCTCCGTTTACTCCTTCTACATCCAAAATTGCTTCTCCTCCACACACCCCTCCTCATACACCTCACATATCAGCTGCACCCACTCCTCCAACATCCCCAAGACCGAATCCGCCAAGGGCCATGGCTACTCGATTTGCTCCTCTTGCATTACCTCAAAACTTGGATGACATGGCTGCTGACTATCAGAGTAAGATTCCATTGTTTGATGGCACTCCACAGAGTGTTCCAACTCAACAACATGTTGACAGAATGGTAGATTTCTTCGATCTCCATGAAATTGATGCAAAGAACGTGACCATGAGATTGTTTGTGCAAACTTTCGGCGGTGAGGTAAGAAAATGGTTCAGAGCTTTGGCAGCAAGAAGTAATCCCACATTAGCTGAGCTTCAAAGACAGTTCTTGGATCACTGGGAAGTAAAGAAAGATCCTCTTCAAATCACTTCTGAATATACCAAGCTCAAGCAGAATGTTGGTGAGTCCGTGCAAGACTACTGTATTAGATTCAATGTGATTTATAATGCAATTCCTGATGATTTAAGGCCATCTAGAAAGTAAGCTTTGCTTAAGTTCCCGGATTGTTTTGATCTGGACATGGCGTATCAATTGAGAGAGAGAGATCCAGCTACCTTAGAAGAAATGTAGAAAATTGCTGTTAGTGTTGAGGCAAATTTGAATGACAAGAGAGCTAGATTGAAAGCTGAGAAGAAAGTATCAATAAAGGAAGAAGCTTCTACATCAGACCAAGTACTCCACAAGGTAGAAAAGATGATCGAAAGGTTAACACTTGATAAACCTGAACTGTAGAATTGGAATCCCAATTTTCATGGCTAGCAGTAGCCACAATTCAGGATCAAACAACGTGAGCAGCGAGCACAAGAAATGGCACCACAACAACAACAATTAAAGACACCTCTTCAACATAATTTTGTTGGTCCAGAATCTAATGATGAAGGTAATGTAATAGGAGAAGAAAATCATCTCTTTACCCCTGATGATATGCCCACCTTTATCACTGAAGATGACGAGTATGCAAAAAATTCAGTTCTATAGAAGGATGACGATTTTATCTTGGCGAATGACACAACGCTTGAAGTAGAGTCGGAGGAGTATCAAAGAGGTTATATGAATGCTTTGTCTGCCTAGTAGCGTCAATATTCACTTAGAAACAAAAATGTCCCCATCCATCCAATCCAGAAGAAAAAGGAAGTTCCAGCATCTAAGAATGAGTCACCCAATGTACCGAAGAAAGGAAAAGAAATTGTTGATCCTACTACTAGTAAGTCTCCACCAGCAAATGAAAGAGTAAATCAGCCAATTGTATCAAAGGATAAAGCTAAAAGAAAAGATGTTCCAGCCAAAGAGGTAGAAAATATTTCAGCTTTTAGTTTAGAAAATGAAATTTCTAAATTGAAGGTATCCATTCCCTTGACTGAATTAATGAGGAACAACAGTTATAGAGGTCAAGTCCCTAAAGTTCTGAACTTTGACCCAATGTCTGATATGGTGAGTGTAGAACATGATCAACCTGAACTGATTTTTGGACCAGCATTGAATGGTGAGTCTTCGGACAGTGATGTGCCAACTTTTTATATCATTCTAAGATTGCATGAGTTTGTGTTGCATAATGCCATGTTTGATTCCGACGCTTCCCACAATCTTATGCTGAAGGCCATCATGGAGAAGTTGGGTTTGGACATCACTAGGAAATACCATGATCTTTATTCATTTGATTCTAGCAGAGTAAGATGTATCGGGCTCATTAAAGACTTGGTTGTAAGTTTGGATTAGATTCCAACGAAGAATGTTTTGGTGGATGTTGTTGTGGCAGACATTCCTCTCAGATTTGGTATGCTTCTTTACAGGTCCTGGGGAGAAAAGTTGAAAGGGACATTACAACTAGATTTCTCCTATGCAATGATTCCTGTGTTTCGCCAAATGAGAAAACTGTATTGGGAACAAAAAATGAAATACATGATTACAAGCAAGGAGAAACCAATTAATCATCCGATTAATTATGTACATATAGATCTAGATTCTTTTGTTTTGTATTTAGATAATTTCAATGAGATAGATAGTCAGTTAGTTGAAGTAGATGATATTTCAGAAATAACAGATAATTTCAGAGAAGTTTTGAAGAAAGAAGGACAAGAACAGCACAATACCGTTGAGCAATCAGCTAAAGATAATGGACAACAAGCAGAAAAAACAGAGCTAACAGAGTTTCAGCACTTAGAAGAAGATGAAGAAGGTCTGTGGACCATGGATTTATATGGTGCAGTGGGAAATGATGGTGCTGGAATTGGTATTTGGGTACGCAGTCCTTTTTTCGCTCCGAATAAAGTCCCTAGTAATGTGCAGGTATGTTCTTACAAGCTAGCTTTTGATTGTTCGAACAATGAAGCTGAGTACGAAGCTTTGATTTCTAGCCTAAAAATTCTAAGAAAGCTGAATGCTAAGAGGATTGCAGTATATGGAGACTCAAAATTGGTGATTAAGCAAGTCAAAGGTGAATATCAAGCAAAACATCCTCGAATGCGGGCTTACCGGAATGCAGTCCTAGATATCCTGAAATTGTTTTCAGATTATACCTTGACGTGTGTGCCTCGTATTCAAAATACCATTGCAGATGCACTTGCTAAGGCAACGAGTAATTTGAAGATTCCAATGAACTCAAATAATAAATTCGAAATCCATGTGAAGCATCGTTCGACTATTCTGGACAATTAGAAATATTGGCAAGTTTTCCAGGATGACGAGGAGATTGATGATTTTCTGCAAAACAAAGGTAAGTTCAAAGATACCTCAATTGATTTAGAACATGATGATGGTAAAGATGATGTGTAGATCAATCAAATGGAAGTGTTGCAGCTAAAGGATAATATTATTCCTAAAGGCTTGATACCTTTAGAAGAACTCTTTGATCAAGATGATGTAGCCCACAAATCAACATTGCAGCCAAAAGAGAAAGGAGTTGAAGAGGTGAATATTGGAACAATGAAACTCCAAAAATGGTAAAATTGTCCAAAACATTGCCACAAAAGATAAAGGCCAAATATATTAGCTTATTATCATCATTTTCAGATGTGTTTGCTTGGGACTATTTCGACTTGAAGACATATGATACCAATATACTTCAATGCACTATCCCCATCAAGCCTAATCAGAAACCTTTCAGACAGAAATTGAGAAGGCTAAATCCAAAACTGTTGCCATCAATTGAGAAGGAGGTAAACTGGTTGTACAAATTAGGAATCATCGTTCCCATCAGATTTTCTGATTGGATCTCTAATTTGGTGCCCATACGAAAGAAGACATGTGAGATTCGTTTGTGCATCGATTTTAGGAATCTCAATAAAGTTTCATTGAAGGATAATTATCCGTTGCCAAAAATGGATCATATACCTCAGCGAATAGTTGGAGAATTGGGTATGTCACTACTCGATGGTCATTCCGGATATAACCAAATTCTGGTCCATGAAGATGACCGAGACAAAACGGCGTTCACCACTCTGTGGGGGACTTTTCATTACGCTAAAATGCCTTTCGGTTTGAAGAACGCAGGTGCCACATTTCAGGGGGCAATGGATATGGCTTTCACAAATGAGAAGGATGTCTTTTTGGTTGTGTACCTTGATGATTTGGAGATGTTTTCCAATTCAGATGAAGAACACATGTATCATTTGAAAATTGTCTTCCAAAAGTGCAGAAAATATGGTGTGTCGCTTAATCCGAAGAAAAGCTTGTTTGCCATGGATGAGGGCAAATTACTTGGACACATTATCTCAAAAGATGGCATTAGTATTGATCCAGCACGTGTTGAAGCGATTCAACAAATTGACCTTCCCCGGAACAAGAAGGAGATTCAATCTTTTAATGGTAAGTTTAATTTTTTACGCCACTTTGTGCCTAATCTTGCTGAACACCTAAGAGAGATTACAAACATACTTAAGAAGGACAGCCAAGTGAAGTGGACGGGAGAGGCTGTAAAATATTTCAATGTAGTAAAATTGGCTCTTTCTTTAGCTTCGATTCTAATCAGCCCGGATTACACTCAGGATTTTATATTGTTTTCATTTGCTTCGGAGCATACTATCGTAGCTGTGTTGATGCAAAAAAGAGATGAATACGACAAACCAATCGCTTTCTTCAGCCGAACTATAAGAGATGCAGCCTTAAAGTACAACATCATTGAAAAGCAGGCCCTTGCACTTGTAAAAGCATTAAAAGATTTTCGGGTATATATTCTGCATTCTCATATTTTGGCTTATGTTCCTAACGCTGCTGTCAAGGATGTTTTAGTGCAAACAGATCCGGAAGGAAGATGAGGCAAGTGGATTGCAGCTTTGTTGGAGTATGATGTGGAGATAAGGCCCACAAAGCTTGTCAAAGGACAGGGATTGGCAAAGTTAATGGCTGAATCGAATCTGCACGCCTTAGACATCAATTTGATTGCTGCTATGTTTGATGAGAATGAGGAAGGTTCGTCAATTCAGGTATTTGAAATATTTGTTCTTTCTTCGTGGTATTCATATATAGTATATGTGCTTTGGAATTTGTCATCACCACCTGGCATGGCTAGAAACAAAAGTAGAACTCTCAAGTTAAAGGCTGCTAAGTTTTGTATTTTGAATTCTGCACTTTATTGGAAAGATCCCGGTAGTGTTTTGTTGAATTGTTTGGTGGCAGAAGAAGCAAAGCAGGTCATGGAGGATTTCCATAAAGGAGATTGTGGTGGTCACCTTTTTTGGAAAACAACGACAAATAAAATTCTGAGAGCGGGATACTATTGGCCAACATTGTTTGCTGATGTATATAACGTTGTAAAAAGCTGTCATAAATGTCATATTTTTGAAGGAAGACAGAAACTACAACCTTTTCCGCTTAAGCCCATTGAGGTGAGTGCCCCTTTTCAACAGTGGGGGTTGGATTTCATTGGTGAAATTCATCCTGCTTCTTCAGGTCAACATAGGTGGATCCTCATGGCAACAGATTATTTCACGAAATGGATCGAAGCAATTCCTACTAGACAAGCTACGGATGCGGTAATAATTTCATTCCTTGAGAATAACATTTTGTCTCGTTTTGGTTGCCCAAATAAGTTAATCATTGATAACACAACAACTTTCAAATCAAAAAGGATGTTTGATTTTTGTAACAAGTATAAAATCATTCTGGGACACTCAACTGCCTATCATCCCCAAGTGAACGGATTGGCAAAGTCTTCTAACAAATCTTTGGTCAACATCATTAAAAAGTTGCTAGAAATAAACAAGAAAAGATGGCATAAGAAGTTGGTCAATGCACTTTGGGCAGATCAAGTGAGTCAGAAGAAATCCATTGGTATGTCCCCCTTTGAGCTAGTTTATGGAGTTGATACAATGTTTCCTACCACTCTCGCAACTCCAGTAGTCAAACTTCTTCAGGAGGCTGGTAGTGAAGATGATCCTATGCAGAGAAGACTAAATCAAATGATCCATTTGCAGCAGATGAGAGAAGAAGTTTTCCAAAACACATTCAAGTTGCAGGAGAGGATTATCAAAATTTATGCAGGAAAGCAAAGGTGGACAAATTCCAATTGGAGGACATGGTGCTAAAGTGGGATGCAAGGAATGAGGAAAAGGTAAATATGGTAAGTTCG
The DNA here is from genome assembly GCA_000404065.3 of Pinus taeda. NCBI lineage: Eukaryota > Viridiplantae > Streptophyta > Pinopsida > Pinales > Pinaceae > Pinus > Pinus taeda. The sequence continues at coordinate 117,247 of APFE031201780.1, forward strand.
GAAATCTCTGGAAAGGACCCTTTAAAATTGCTGCATATCGTGGTCAGAATGCCTTTCTTCTGAAGGAAATGAATGGGGATGATTGTCCAGGAGGGCCAGTCAATGGTCGGCTGCTCAAGTGGTATCATTTCTAAGAAGTTTTCTGTTGTTTACATTGACACTGTGTATACCATTTTATTTCAATTTCATTGCAAGAGTGTGTTGTGATCTTTTCTTCAGTTTGGGGCCCGAAGTGAAGGCTATAATTTTGAAGAATGATTTCAGCTTTGGTTTGAGTGTGTCAAGTCAGTCTTTCAGTATTTAATTTTAAAATTGAGTCAGTTTGAGTCAAGTTTCAGTTAATATATTGACTCAAGAGTCTTGTGTGGATTTTTTGAAATAATGGACTCCATAGCCTAATGGACGAAGGCATTGCCTACTCTCCCAGAAATATGTAGTTCTTGGCACCTCCAAGGAGCTACCATCCCCATTGGAGACAATGTTAGAGTCAATCTGTTCAGCCCTCCGTCAGAGATCAAAACCTCTTTTATTTCATTTCATATTAGGAGTCCCGCCCAGTCATCTGCATTCCATTAGGCACATGGATTATCTGACGAGAGTGGTTTTCCTCATGTCCCTCATGTCATTTCCCTGCTGGTTCATGTTTGTTCCTTTAAAAAGGCATATACAGTCTTCTTTCCATTAAAAATTTACAAAATGTTGTCTTTAGGGTTTCATGGTCAATTAGATCAGGGTTCCTTTAGGGTTTCGTCAATAAATGTGTCGAAGTGTCCAATAATCACTAGCAAGCATGAGGAGGTTTCCTTATCAATAAATTTCATCGACAACTGTTTGAAAATGTGTTTTTCGTCAAAACTCTGTTTTGAGGAAAACACATAGTATTTAGCATTTGTTGGACACTTGGGATTGCTTGGCACTTCATTGTACATTTGATTTCTGCATTTTTGGCAAAGGAAAGACCAGGGTTTTGCAGCACTTGTTGAGATCCTTGTGGCTCTGTGTTTTCATGGTGTTTTTCTTCATGCAATTGTAAGTTCATTGATGTTTCATGTATGCCATTTCCCTTCTCTTTGCTTTTGAAATTAAACAAATTGAGTGACAAAGGTAGAATTCATTGGCTTGTTGTGCTCTGCCTTAAACTTTTGTTTAATTTTACATGTTTTCATCTGTTTGGAGAGGATTCTTGTAGCTTCTTGCCCTCTTCATCTACTCAACAGTCTTTTCTATCCATTCATTTAATCTAAAGCATCAAAACTACTGCCTACCTTGCCCCAACCGGAACTCTGCAAAAATTTGGCCTCATCCCGGGACCCAAATTTACCTTTCCCTTTTTCCAACAAAAAAACACCAAAAATCAAATCAAATCCTTGCGCTTCATACCTAGCCTAAGATTAGTTGTTAAATCAGTCATCTCAAGCCTCATTTGATTATCTGTTAAATGCGTCCATAAAACATAAGTGAGTGCAAGCGCATGACATGCAACCTGTGGACTTACCATGTTGGTGTGTGACACTGCGTGGATATGTTAAGCATACACATACTCTTGTCTGTGACATGCATGAAAATGAGAGAAACAAAGACAACTTGTGTCGTGCATGTGTGCTTGCTGTGTAAGATTCCTCCAATGCATGAGCGATGGGATCATGTAGTTCCAGTGGAGGAAGCGAAATCTGAGTGTTGGATTGACCTTCAGTGCATACATATGAGTGATGAGGAGCCTCAGGTGTTTCACAACTTTTTTATTATAAGTGGAAGTAACCTCAGGACTGCGAAGGCCTGACATAACCATCAACTTAGGCTGAAGTGCCTCGACAACCTGTGAGTTTCCCACTTCTTCAATAGATAGATCATCAGAGACTAGTGTCTTACAAAGATTAACAAAGAGTGAATCAACATCATGATAAGATGAAGAAGTATAGAGATCATGACAACCAAGATCAGAAAATTTAGGATGTTTGTCAACATCCTCATGATTTGGTGAATCACATAGAGAGGTAGATGGGAACCAAGAATGTTCACCCTCTGCATTTTTGGAAAAAGTAAATGAAAAATAAAGTGGATGTTCAATGAATGATTTGTTGTCTTCGTTGTCGAAAGATGGACTGTCATCCGGTGTGTTTTGCGAGTGATCAACAATGGGTGTATCCGTAGATGGGGATACATAAGAAAAATCAGGGATGGCAGAATCATTGAAGATTTCAGGGAAAAGTAGAGGAGGCACAGACAGAAGGGGTTAATCCTTTGCCATGGGTTGATGTTCAGGTTCCCAGTCATACTCTTCATGAATGCCAGTGTAGGTTGGTTGTGCAACACCAACTCCGTGGATGGCTTGATCCTTGTTCACAATAGGTGTAGAGTTCCAAATGAAGGAACACAAGACAGTGAAATATGGAGGATTAGCAGAACACGAAGACGGAGGTTAGGGTACGAGATGCATGTGACAACCCATGGGCTTTGCAAACAAATCTGCGTGAAAATTGAGAAAAGTGATTATATCACTGAATTACTTCAATGAGTGCACGGAGTTATGAGGTAGTATGCCATACCATCGCAATGGGTGGTCGCGAAGTGTGTGTGTGAATAGCGAACAAAATTTTGTTCATTAAGACCTTCCAAATTGTCTATGAGCGCATGGAAGTCATCTAAGTGCTTAGGTTAGGCCACTTCGCCTTCACCATCATACATGATTTCTGACAAGTCATAACAGAACTCCCTCTTGACATGAATTGTGTGTCCATTGGATAGACATTTCAGAGGGTGAACTATAACAAACTCCATGATAGATGTGCGAAGATTCAACACATATTATGAGGGCTCAACTTGTCATCTGGCCCTCCTTCTAGCGCCAGAATGTTGACGATGCTACACTCACCAACATCAAGGGATCTCCCCAGTATGAAGTCCCAACTAGACCTCACACCGTTTGGTGTAGGAATCCCATCCGGTTCGATGGCCCAATTGCCATTATCTTAAAGATATGCCTTAGCGCTTTCTTGTCAACATGTGAGAGTGGTTTTCTTTTTTTGAGAATAGCTAGGTTCGTGTACTTAGTGAGTGCTAGTGTTACTTGTGTCAAGGCTCTTTCACCACAGAGAGAGAGGGTGGAAGTGAGTCTCTAGTCAAAAGGGAAGAATCCCAACTTTGTAAGAGACACACAACAAAATAGGACATGCACAGCTTCTAAAGGATCAGTCCACACAAATGCAACAGTCACAACACACAAGAGAAAGGTAGCACTTACAACACCCAACGGTGCAGTTTGCATGAGTGTGTTGGTCGTTATAACAAATTTATGGGGAAGGTTTTGTTTAATGTCCAGTGAGGCAGCCCACATGGGAAAGAAAATGATCAAAACTCATACAACACATTTTCATAAATAGTTGTATTATAGCAACCGAAAGAGTTCAATTATTTTAACACAGGTTAAAGCAACATGCATTACAAGTGTTCAAGATTAGTCTTACAAATAGTTACAATACATGTGTGAAAATGTGTTGGCCTATTAAAAGGCTTTTGAATTAAGCTAAAGTTCCAAGACACATCAGTACACCATTACATCATTAACCCTGTAGGTGGGGTGTTGGACCCACTCCTCGCACCTCAGAGAAATGATTACAGACTCTCAAGGCTATGTGGGAGGAGCTAAGGTCAAAAGTATTTTGCATGTACAAATGAGGGATATTTATAGCCAAGGGTAAAACTAGCCCTTGTGACTATTTGACTTCCCTCATGATTTTTTAACTTTCATGACTCTTCATACTACAAGTGGGTCTCTTGGACTTCTACATTACATTACATTGATTTACACAGTATGGCCCACAATAGTGATGTGGCCTCACATGACTCATGACACGACTCGACATGACAACGCTAGTATGTTCATGTTGCTATTGGTGTGCATGTCGAGTTGCAGTGTTGCTGAGTGATGGATGTCCTCTTGGTGTATTAAAGCTTCACCTCTGCATGTCAAGGTGTGTGGAGACTTCGATGGTTGTTTGGTTGGCTTGATGTTGCATTCACATGTTGCTCCTTTCTTGTACCTTAGCATGCTTGACATGTTTGTACGTCCGCAAAAATTTCATGTCCCCTCTAACACTTCAGCAATACATAATTAATCTTCTCTCACACTATTAGCGTATCCCTTGAAGATGGACTCAATTGGAAGTATGAAACATTGGGTTAATAGGTTATTCCTCCTTGATCTAAAAATCTTCTCCCCACCTGTATGGATTCATTATTTAAAAAATTCATGTTCATCCATTCGTCTGTTTGGGAACACATCTTCACATGTTCGGTCATCTGTCCATCCACGAGCACATATTTGCATGTTCGTTCATCCGTTCGGGAACACATCTTCACATGTTTGTCCATCCATCCATCTGCGAACACATCTTTTCATGGTCATCCATTCATGACCACATCTCCTTGCATGGCTTGTTTGTTTGTCTGTTCGTGGACATGTGCTCTTGCATGTACTCTCCTCTTCTCATCCCATCCATTGTTGGATCATGTCTATTCATGTACCTATATCTGTAGTCACTCTTGACGAGACAACATCAAATCCATAAATATCCTAGTCTACCATGTGTTTAGTCAATTTAGTTTGTCCTAAATTGCTACATAAATTATCAATCCAGGAGTCGTAAAATGATGAAGTGTGGCACACTATATGTGCAAGACAACCTCTTTCTTACTTTATTGTTTTCAGTTTTTATCTTGTTTTTGGGGTTTTGTCCTTATTGGTCTCCTAAAGTGTCTAATGCAAATGGAAATCCTATTCTAAGGTCTTAAGAATGCTTTTAAAGGTCAAGTATGGATGTAGAATTTAAGACAAGGTTTATGCCTCTTATGGTAATTTTCAAATTTAGCACTTCAAAGATCTCAAAACATGCTATTTATAAAATCAGAAATTGAACAAAAGTGTAAACATGCAGCTACTTAAATTAAGCAGAATATGAAGTACTGATCATGAGGTTAATGTCTCTGTTGTCCATCTAATTACATAAATAAAATCTAAACTACTGCACTCAAAACCAAAAATAAAGAAACTGGAAACTAGTCACTGATTTCACCCATAATTCCGATATTTCGTCAATTAACTTCTAAAATGGGGTTAAGCTAAAGACACCAGAAATAACATCATACGGCATGAAAGAATGACACTTAAATATCTACTTGTAGATTAATGAAAGCAAAATCAATTACTTCACCTACAATCTGATAGCTCACCAATTAACTTCTAAAATGGGGTTAAGCTAAAGGCACTGGAGATAACATCATGTAGCATAAAGAACTGATATCTAAACTGTCTACTTGCAAACTAATGAAAGAAAAATCAATTTACTTCACCTACAATCCGATAGCTCGCCAATTAACTTCTAAAATGGGGTTAAGCTGAAGGCTCTAGAGATAACGTCATGTAGCATAAAGAACTGATATCTAAACTATCTACTTGCAAACTAATGAAAGCAAAATCAAATCAATTCACCTACAATCCGATAGCTTACCAATTAACTTCTAAAATGGGGTTAAGCTAAAGGCATCGGAGATAACGTCATGTAGCATGAAGAAATTGATATCTAAACTAGATAAAAACAGTAAACAAATCTCAAGCATGACAACTAGAATTAAAAATCTAAAGTACAATAGAGGAAGAAAATTTCATATCACCACTTGATGCAAAAACTATATTAGAAAGCTCGAGCATAACCTATCTTGAAATGCACTAATCATTGTTAGTGGAAAATATAATAATGCTGCAAAAGTATGTACAGAAGTGAAACAATTAATACCATAAACGAATCATGAGAAATGTACAGTTGAAAAAGAAGAAAACATGGATGAAAAACTATACAAAAACAAAAAGCAAAACCTCAGCCAGCAAGGGCCCTTTGCACAACCTTTGGTTAGTACACTATCACCTCAAAATCATGCTTTAAATAGTCATAAGAAAACATAGTTTTTGTACTGCAAAATAGAGAATATGTCTTGTTGTTACAACAGCAAAACTAACGCTAATACAACAGCCTCCAGACTAACTACTTGCATTGCAAACGCTTATACTTATAAGAGAAATGGATAACTATCTTTTGGAGAAAAATCTTCAGCAGAGGACACGTGAACATGACAGAGTCCAATAGTTTAGCCTCTTGGTTGCCATAAACATTAGATCTACGAAAGGTGGGTGTTAGAGTGCGTCATGGTGATGGCCTGCAGATGGCAAAAGTGGATCCATGAACCCAGGAATGGTTTCAAACTTTTTCACCTACTGGAACAGAGTCCTAATTGACGTAGAACTCTTCTGTTGACCATCCTTTGACCAATGCCTTTCTTCACGAATTCAGCTAAACAAATAGGACCTTGTCCATGTATGGATCATTTTTGAACTACCCATGTGCTTCGTTTCTCCTGCCGACACTGTAACCTACAGAACAATGAAAACAACTACGAAATTGCAAGTCAGCTGTGAAAAGTGGCTACATTTCATTGCTAATGAATGGAATCTAAATCAAATAGCACACACAAGAATATATTTTGAAAACCACTTAAATGCAAGTCTCCTAGAATCAATATGTAACAATCTTTTATAGCTTATGAGGCACTGATGTGGGAAAATAGAAGAGAAAAGGTTTAGAAAAGTATGTAGAAAAGAGGTAGTTTTGGGGCTCAACATACCCCCACTGTGAAGATGTTGCATGTCCTCGTGCAACCAAAAATGTGACTATCATTCCTTCAATTCATCTGCTCTGAGACTTCTGCTAATACATCTAACCTTTTCTTCTTCTTCCTTGGTGTCACTGTCATCCTGGGCTTCATCATAAGGCACCTGTATTTGAGATTGATAAGGGCTCTGCTCAACTTCTTGTTCTTCTTCTTCAATTCCTATTTTTCTTATGCCACAATCCCAAATGCAGCATGGTGTTGTCAAAGATGATTTTGTCCAATTTGTTTTGCTCTTTCAATGACTCATTTTCCCTTTTGATATGTCTGTTCAGGACTTCTACTTCATAAACCTCTTGTTTTAATGATTGGATCAAAATCTCCTGAGTTGTACCGGGCTGATTAGATGAAGTGCCCTGTTCTGTTGTAGTCTTTTCCAATGATTCAATAAAATCATACATATGTTGCTAAGTTTGATCAATTTATGGGGTAGTCTTCCTTGCACTGATTTCAAAATGTATTTGGGGAGAAGGAGAATGTTGTGGACTATAGTCAGGAGGAGTATTTTTGGTGACTGTTCTGGTGTTTCCTCTCCTAGGTCAATGAAGTGGGCTCCTTTGATTTGCATTTTCTTCAATTTGCCTTTAAGTCTTGAGCTTCTTCTTAAACTCTTTGAACTGGTATTTCCCTTTTCTATACTCTGCTTCTCTTTTCCTTTCTCTTTTGCCTTAGCTGACTATTCTTTAAGGTGAATTAGCCTCTCAGAAAGTATCTGTTCTTCTTCTGAAGAAGGTTCTGGGGTTTGATAAACATCTTCAACATTTATTTTCCCTTTCCATTTTACTTGTTTTCTAATCTCAGTCAAAGTTTCAGACAACATTTCTTCTTTACTGGTTTCCTTGGTTATGCTAGTAGGAGTATCTTGAACGTTTACATTTGTTATTATTCTCCTACTTTTTCTTGTTGAGCTACCCTCAGGCATTTCAGGTGGGTCCTGAAAGAAATTCCTAATTAGGAATTGTTCCCATGTATCCGCTCTCTCTTTCAATTGATTTTCAACCAGAATTTTAACAAGGCCGTGATGATAAAGATGGGGATCTACCTCATCCAGATTCTTTTGTATAGTGGTAGACATCATTTTCAAGTTACTCAACAGGAAATAAGGGAGATTGATGGTTTGACTCTCCAGAAAATTCATTAACAACCTTATGTGGTACATGTACAAGGACCCATACCTTCCTTCACACGTAATGAATTATCAACAACAGACTGGTCCATTTTTCTTTTAGGGCTGAAATAGGAATGCCTCGTTTAAAAAAGGATATGTCCATACTTGGGTTACGCAGAATGATCCTCCAGGCCATTTCATCGAAGTCCTTATTTTTGAACCATTGTTCTCCTTCCTGTGGAAGTTCTGTTGCTACTGCAATGGATGCCTCTGTTACTGGGAATTTGATATCCCCAATCTCGACTTCCATACCGTTGAAGGACCTTGCAAATGTCTTTGTGACTTCTTTATTATGACCCCTGAGCTTCTGAATAAACTGCAGCCACCTTGCTTTTCTTAACGTGATTTTCAGTTGTGGATAAACCTCCATAAATTTGGCTCCATCCAGCTCTGTTCTTACCAAAAGACCCATTCCTCCTCCTTGCTTCGAAAATACCTCTGTAAGTGATGGTTTCACGGAGGTAGAACAGTGATATGAGCAGAGAATGGAAAAAAAGGGCTGCGGAGAAACCAATGGTTAAAGACTACAGAGCATGCAATGAGAACAAGTTCACAAAATAGAGGCTTGTGTAAACAAACCCTGAACTAGCAAACATAAACTCGGTGTGGAAGTATGGAGACAGAGTGAGACCGGCGAAACAGAATTTTGAAATAAAAGGATGCGGAGTGGACGTTGGTGAATTCATGAAATGGATGTGGAGTGGAGCATTAGAGGAGGAGAGCCGTGGTCAATTGGCTTATATCTTCATGATTAGTCGATTCAACAGGTGTAATGTGGACATACAACTGAGTATGTGTTAAATTCGGAAGAGGATTATGAGGTCGTTGGAATTTGATGCAGAGGTTATGGTGGAGTTATGCAGAGGTCGTGGAGGAGTTAAGGTGACTATGAAATCAATTATTACACATTATGGAGTTTTTGATTTTACGAACTGTAAATATTATGTGTTTAAAGTGTTATTTGAAAATGATTTTTCTCATATATTAGAATCTTACCACTTCCGTTTGCTAACTTTTGATTGGCTACCTCTTGTAGGTGCTTTTAGGTGCTGACATCTTCAAAAGATTTTCCTCTTCCATACTTGCATTTGACTTTCATCATTATTTGGCTAATCACTTGACTGTCATTATAGAGAAACAGAGGATTAGATGCGGAATCAACTACAGAATCAGTATTCAGCTGTGAAATCAGGATTCGGCTGCGGAAATTGACATAGTGAATAACACATGACTTGGCGAAGTGAATGGAGATGGATGGAAATGAATTACGACTGAATGAATGATATATGGAAAGGTAAACATGAAGATAAACTGAAAGAAATTTTATTGGTGGAATGTGGTGGCGAGGTGGAATGAAATGAAACAACTATGAGTGAAATGAGAGAGATTTTTTTTTGGAAAATATAGGGGGTCAAAAGCTTCTGATTTTTGCCCTATATTTTCTATATAAGACAGCCAATCAATGATTGGTTTTCAGGCCTATACATTTTTTTTTTTAGATGCTGATGAAAAGAACAAAGACTAGGTTGGTGGAGAAGAAGGATTCTTCTTCACCAACCTCATTGCAGAATTACCTTGAAAGATTTCGATAAAATCCTCCTTTGAGAGTGGCTTATGATATATCTTCAATCTATGACCATTCACAATGAGAGGAGTTTGATACTCATCAATTTTTTTGATTCTTACTGCTCCATTGCTAAAAAAAATTTCAATCTCATATGGCCTAAGCTAATGAGTCTGAAATTTACCTTGAAAATCTTCGAACTTGGAATCAAATAGCAATGGCCAATCTCCTTCTTGAAACTTTTTGTCCTTGATGTATTTATCATACCACTTAGCTCTTTGATGTTGAACTAGATTAATTCTTAAAATTGCTTCTTGTCTGATCTCATCTAGTTCATTCAACTACTCCATTCTATGATTTTGGGCTTCTGATAGATGCATTCCCAATTGAACTACCATCTTGAAGGTCTTAACTTGGAACTCAATGGGGAGTATAACTTCCTTCCCATAAACAAGTTCATAGGGAGAATGTCTTGTTGTGTTCCTCCATGTGGTTCTGTAGGCCCATAAGGCTTTAGGAAGCCTTTCTTCCTAATCTCTTCTATGTAGATGAATAATCTTAGTAATTATGCCTTCAACTACTTTGTTTGTGGACTCCACTTGACCATTTGCTTGCGGATGGTAAGGAGTGGATTTTCTGTGCTTGACCTAGTACTCCTCCTTCAGCTTCTCCATCAGTCTAGATGTGAATTGACCTCCTGATCTATCACAATTTCTCTTGGAACACCAAAGCGAGTAAAAATATCCTCATAAAGAAAAATAAAAACTAAATTTTCAGTAGCAGAAAATAATGCTTTGGCTTCTACCCATTTAGTGACATAATCAATACATATCAATATATACTTTTTCTGTTTAGATGGAGGATTAATAGGTCCAATAAAGTCTAAAGCCCATTTTTCAAAGGGTTCGATGAGTACCTAAGTTTGTAATGGCATCTCATTTGAGGGGGTAGGTTTCCCTACCCTTTGGCAGCTGTCACACCTTTTAACATATTGTTTTGCATCTTTAAAGAGGGACGACCAATAATATCCTAAAGCAAGGATTTTATAGGCTATCATCTTGTCAGCAAAGTTTCCTCTGCATGGTTCATCATGACATGCTTTGAGAATATCAGGCATTACATCTTCTCTGACACATCTTCTGATCACAAAGTCTGACCTTGTTTTAAACAATTCGTTAGAAATCCATGAATATATTGAACTCTCCTGAATAATATTTCTTCTTTCACTAGGAAATAAATGTGGAGGTAGTTTCCCTGTAACCAAATAGTTAGCCATATCTGCAAACTAAGGAGTTTTAGTAATGACTACAAATAAGTATTTATCAAGAAACTTATCCTCTACAGGTGAAGCTTCTTTGATATTCTGAATCCTGGAAAAGAAATTAGCTTCTATTTTTTGTTTCCCTGGTCTATCTAACACAGTAATATTGAATTCCTGCAAAAGTAGGAGCCACCTTGTAACTCTGCCATTAGTAACAAGTTTGTTCATTAGATATCTAATTGCAAAATGATCAGTATGAATAAAAGTTTCATAGCCTGTTATATAGTGTCTGAACTTATTAATTGCATGAACAACAACTAAGAACTCTTTTTCAGTCATAGTATAATTCAACTCAAGGGGAGTCAAATTTTTACCGGTATAGTAAATAGCATAAGGAACCAAGTCTTTTTGTCCCAACACAGCTCCTAGAGCTGTATCTGAAGCATTTGTAGAAATACGGAAAGGAAGTTTCGAATTTGGTCCTCTCAAGATAGGCACTTCAGATATTCTTGTTTTCAAAGCTTCAAATATTGATTAGCAATCAGGACTCCATTTGAATTCACAACCTTTTGTAAGTAGTTTAAAGAGTGGAGATGCTATTTTGGTAAAGTTTTCTATAAATCTTCTATAATAACCAGTAAATCCTAAAAAATTTCTAACATCATTTTGATAATTTGGTATAGGTAACTTGGAGATGACTTCAACTTTTGATTTACCAACTTTAATCCCATCCCCTGAAATATGATGTCCCAAAACAATGCCTTCAGTAAACATCATAAAGCATTTTTCATGGCTTAATGAAAGGTTTTTTTCTTTACATCTTATAAGGACTTTTTCCAAATTTTCTAAGGCTTCTTCAAATGTATTACCATAGACTGTAAAATCATCCATATACACCTATACACAATCATGGATTAGATAAAAAAAAATTCCTAGTACTACTCTTTGAAATGTTGTGGGTGCATTGCATAATCCAAAAGGAAGCACTCAGTAGGAAAAGTTCCCCATGGACAAGTAAATGTGGTTTTATCCTGATCTTCAAGTGCTACCTAAATTTGATTATAACCACTAAAACCATCCAGAAATGAAAAATACTTTTTGCTTGCTAATGTATCTAATACTTGATCAATAAAGGGCAAAGGAAAGTGATCCTTCAAGGTTGCTTTATTCAATTCCCTGTAATCAATGCACACCCTCCATTTACCATTCTTTTTGGGTACTATAACCAAGGGAGAAACCCATAGGCTATCTAAAATTGGGTAAATGAAGTTCACATTGAGTAATTTTTGGAGCTCTTCTTTCACAATCTCCCTAATATTTGGATTCATCCTTCTCTGAGGTTGTCTGATTAGTCTACTGTTTTCCTCAATATAGATATGATGGATGCAAGTCTTAGGTTCAATACCTTTCATATCAGTATACTCCCATGCAAATGCAGTAAAATGCTTTTACAAGATTTTGGTTAGCTCTTCCTGTTGTAACGTTTCCAAATTTTTGTTAATATTCAATGTTTTACCTGGAAAAATCTCAAGGGTAGAACTACCAAACGCTTCCATAGAGTAAAGAGACATTTGCCTTGATGACAAAAATTCAATATCAGAATCTAACTGAAATTGTGTGCGGTCATATTCCAAAGATGTCTCAAAATTTTTAATGTATTCAGATTTGACTATCTTCACTAACTTCAGAAAGGGTAAAGACAGGTTGTATAGTGTCCTCATCATCGACCCATTCATTGTCTCCTACTTCTGTAATTGCTTTTGCTGGAGGATACAAAGTGAATTTCTTTGTTGAACTACCATCAACAATGTACATGTCCCTAGATCTACAACTAATAAAAGCATCAGCTGTGGCTAGCCAAGGTCTTCCTAAGATGAGTGGGTGCCCTCCTAGATTACTCTTGGGAGTCAAAATCATGAAAACTACTGGATATTCCAAAGAATCTAAGGAGACTGAAATATCTTCTAATACACCATCTGGTTTGATTATTGATCTATCTGCAAGTTGCAGTAAGGTAGGTGTAAAAAGAAGATTAGGAAGTTTAAGCTGTTCCATAGTCTGTCTACTCATAATGTTTATAGTAGCCCCTAAGTCAATCAATGTATTTGGAATTTCTATCCCATTTATGTGTGTCTTGACCATTAGACAACCTGGATCCACATATTTCTGCATGGTAATCTTTCCCATCATGATATCTACTATTTTCCCTACCAGGTGGATTCTTTTCGTGTCTCTTAGTTTCCTACCTGGTCTTTTGATACTCAACTCCTTTATTGTTTTTGCTAGAATAGGAATCTCTCTAATGGCTTGTAGCAAGGGAATCTTGATACAGACATTCTTTAATTCATCTAGGAAATCATAGTTAGGCAACAAGATTTGTTTTTCCACCCCCTTGTCAATTTGCAATCTTTCAGGATAAGAAGGTGTGGATGTAGATGCAGCTTGCTCAACTATAGGAGTTGTGGGGGTTGACTCTTTTTGTTTTTCTTTTTGTATGGTTGGGTTTTGAAGAGATGCTCCTTCAAAACTTTTATTGACTTTAAGAGAATCCTCCTCAGAAACATATTGCTCTTGAACATCTATAGAAGATTTTTCCTTTTCTAAAATCCTACCAGATCTAAGTTGAACATCATTAAGGTCTAGAGGAATAATCATGTAGGTAGGAAATTATTGTCCTTCTACTATGTAAGTATTCTGAGGGTTTTTGTTGTTGGAATTTAGTAATGGCTGGGCTTGTAGTTGATTTCGCTTCTGTTGAAATGAAAGCAAGAGCTGAGGATTTTGATTTTGTTGAGAAGGTTGCTGTTGTGGAAATGGCAATGAAAGTCATGGACTTTGATTTGGAAGTTGTGGATTTTGTCAGATAGAATAACCTTGAAAAGATGGAGGATATTGATAAAATTGAGCAAATCTCCCATAAGGATTTTGTACCCCTTGTGCCCATGATTGAGGTTGATACTGATTTTGAGGTTGGGGCCACGGTTGTTGCCAAGAATTCCAATTTGGTGGGGGCTAAAAATTCATAGGATTGTTAAATCCTTGATTTTGTTGCCCTTGCCAAGGTCTTCTTGAAACAAAACAAAGAGATTCTACTGAATTTGGGTCCTCTTGAAAGACAGCTTTGAGTCCTAGGATTGAAGGACAATCCTTGGTCTCATGACTTTTTGAGAAAATCATACATGTTTCTACAACTTTTTCATCCAAGGGACATTCCCCTAGATCATGTTTCTTTCTAAATTTTGGGCAAAAGATGGCTAAGGCATCAGCTTCTGTTTTTTGCTTGTTTTGAATTTTAAGGGTGTCTAGTTGTTCACTAAGGCTCCCTAGAATGTTAGTTTTTAATTCATCAAGCATATTTCCAATCTGTGCCCTACTTACTAATCCAGTTGCAGATTTGTTTTCTCTAATAAGAGAATGATCTCTAGGCCCTTTCCTAGTTTTAGATTTTCCCCTTGAGAGATGGACACATAGTTCTGCTATGTCATGTAGTGGAAGTTGAGAAATGTCTCCCTTCCCCATCATATTTAAAATATCTATCTATTCATCTCTCATGGCTTTCAATAAAAGGGCTTTCAAGGTTTCCTCATCTAAATTTCTCATTTTCACTTTCTTTAAGTCGTATTGAAATATTTCAAATAAATCCTCCAAGTTCTCATCTTCTTTTTGCATCATTTTGAATACCTCATCCTTATGATTAGTGGGCATACAATAATCCATATATCTATCCAAAAATGTTTGCTTCATATCATTCAAAGTCCTAATAGATTGAGTGACTAATCCCATGAACCATTTCAGAGCAAACCCTTTCAATGTTGAAGGAAACAATTTGAGTTTTTGAGAGTCTTCTAGATAGTCAAAGGTTCGGTATAATACTTCAAACTCAAATAGAATTGTCTTAGGATCCTCACTTTGCAATCCATAAAAGTTTGGGAGGACAGATGGTGAAATGTTTTTCATTTTGTATGGGTTTCCTCATCGATTATAGGGAATCCAAATGAGTTATCTCCTCCCCTGTTTCCCCCCATTATTACCTCTACCTCCTCCATTGTTACCTCTACCACCACCTCCATTATTTCCTCTACCTCTACCTCTACCCCCTCCTCTAAATAGTGGAAATTCTCCATCTAGCACTTCTTCTGCCATGATAGTATCTTCAGGGTCTTTTGGTTCTTCTATTAATGGCTGATGAGAGAGAGTCTCTACCTCTTCTTCTTCTTTGGGTGATTCTACTTCTTTTACTGCAATATGTTCCCCTATAGAGGTGAAGAAGGGTCCTTCTCCTAGGTCAGATTTAGTAGATAGTGTGGGAGAATCTTCTAATTTGGTTGCTACCCCTTGAATTCTAGGAATCCTAAGGCTGGGAGTATGAGTCTGGGATGGAGGTGTATCTTGTCTATGCCTTGAAGTAGTTGGAGTTGTAAAAATCGAACTTTTGGCCCTAGATATAAACCTTTCCCTATAATCTCTTGCTCTATGCATGTCATTTTTTTTTAAATGATTTTTTTAATCGGGCTAACAATCCTTTTTCTGATCTTCCAAATCACACTAGGTGAAAGAATAGAGCATACTCAAGAAATTATTAAACTAATAACTCTATTTTCTAATCCTCCAGATCACATTAGGTGCAAGAGGAGAGCATACTTCAAGAAGTTATCAATTTTTCCCTATTTTTTTTAATGTAAGAGATAGGCTACCTAGTTACACTTCCCCAACAATGACACCAAAATGTTTAGTCAATTTATTGTGTCCTAAATTTCTACATAAATTATCAATCCGGGAGTCGTAAACTGATGAAGTGTGGCGCACTGTATGTGCAAGACAACCTCTTTCTTACTTTATTGTTTTCAGTTTTTATCTTGTTTTTGGGGTTTTGTTCTTGTTGGTCTCCTAAAGTGTCTAATGCAAATGGAAATCCTATTTTAAGGTCTTAAGAATGCTTTTAAAGGTCAAGTATGGATGTAGAATTTAAGACAAGGTTTATGCCTTTTATGGTAATTTTCAAACTTAGCACTTCAAAGATCTCAAAACATGCTATTTATAAAATCAAAACTTGAACAAAAGTGTAAACATGCAGCTACATAAATTAAGCAAAAGATGAAGTACTGATCATGAGGTTACTGTCTCTGCTGTCCACCTAATTACAGAAATAAAATCTAAACTACTGCACTCAAAACCAAAAATAAGGAAGTAAGAAACTAGTCACTGATTTCACCCATAATTCCGATATTTCGTCAATTAACTTCTAAAATGGGGTTAATCTAAAGACACCAGAAATAACATCATATGGCATGAAATAATGACATTTAACTATCTACTTGTAGATTAATGAAAGCAAAATCAATTACTTCACATACAATATGATAGCTCGCCAATTAACTTCTAAAAGGGGGTTAAGCTAAAGGCACTGGAGATAACGTCATGTAGCATAAAGAACTGATATCTAAACTATCTACTTGCAAACTAATGAAAGAAAAATCAATTTACTTCACCTGCAATCAGATAGCTCGCCAATTAACTTCTAAAATGGGGTTAAGCTAAAGGCACCAGAGATAACGTCATGTAGCATAAAGAACTGATATCTAAACTCTCTACTTGCAAACTAATGAAAGAAAAATCAAATCACTTCACCTACAAACTGATAGCTCGCCAATTAACTTCTAAAATGGGGTTAACCTAAAGGCATCGGAGATAACGTCATGTAGCATGAAGAAATTGATATCTAAACTAGCTAAAAACAGTAAACAAATCTCAAGCATGACAACTATAATTAAAAAGCTAAAGTACATCAGAGGAAGCAAATTTCATATCACCACTTGATGCAAAAACTATATTAAAAAGCTCGAGCATAACCTATCCTGAAATGCACTGATCAGTGTTAGTGGAAAATATAACAATGCTACAAAAGTACATACAAAAGTGAAATGATTAATACCATAAATGAATCATGAGAAATGTACAGTTGAAATAGAAGAAAACATGCATGAAAAGCTATACAAAAACGAAAAGCAAAGCCTCAGCTAGTAGGGGTCCTCTGCACAACCTTTGGTTAATACATTGTCACCTCAAAATCACGCTTTAAACAGTCATAAGAAAATAGAGCTTTTGTATTGCAAAATAGAGTATATATCTTCTCGTTACAACAACAAAACTAACGCTAATACAACAACCTCCAGACTAATTACTTGCATTGCAAACACTTATACTCATAGGAGAAATGGATAACTGTCTTTTGGAGAAAAATCTTCAGCAGAGGACATGTGAACAGGACAGAGTCTAGCAGTTTAGCCTCTTGGTTTTCATAAACATTAAATCTACGAAAGGTGGGTGTTAGATTGCGTCATGGAGATGGCCTGCAGATGGCAAAAGTGGATCCATGAACCCAGGAATGGTTTCATACTTTTTCACGTGTTGGAACAGAGTCCTAATTGACATAGGACTCTTTTGTTGACCATCCTTTGACCAATGCCTTTCTTCACGAATTCGGCTATGTTAGCCTCCTGTTGCAGCAGGTTACTCATATTTCATGATTGAAATTTTTTACAGACCAAATATGTCATACTTTTCATGCTACAATGCTCCATATTTGCTAAACAGTCACCAAGCAAAGAAGGCTACTCAGAGTTCATCAAATTGCTTTCCAAATTTTGAGAAGTTATTCAGTTTTGTACAACTTTCCGCTAAAAGGAGGTCCAAATAGCTTAATCTTGGTCTCCCTAGGTTTCAATTTCCTATTTTAGAATATAGAGGATGAAAATCTGTCCAAACAGCTTAATCTTGGCAGATACTTAGATAGGTAGAGAATCAAAGGAGCCCAACTGCTTAATCTGGGCCCTTGGAAGAAAAAAGGGTAGTTTGTAGATAGGAAAGTATAAAAAGAAAAATTGAAATGATGGGTCTGCAAGTCTAAGTGCACCCAAACCAAAAGAAGTAAAAATGTTAGGAAAATAGGCTGGGTAGATAGTTTTGAGGTTGCAGAATTTTGATTACTGATCAGTTCCATGTTTTCAAAGTACCATCTACACTCAGATCACAGTCATCAAGCATTTCTATTTTGAAGAAGCTCAACCAGGTGTAGCTAACTTCCCTTGCTCCATCTCCCCAAATCATTTACTAATTTCCCCAGAAGAGGTCAAGATCTACTTGATACCTCTTATTTTCGTCATTTTCATGTCATTAGCTTGGGTGAAGATGTACTTCACTCAAAGAAAATCCATACTCTCTCTATGAGGTTCTATCTCCCCTTTTCAAGCCTAAGATTTCTGAAACTGAGCGCTTTCTTACCATCTCCATATTAACTACTAACATTATTATTTAACTCCTTATATTTTCCCTGTCCCATACTACAACTATGTAAATAATCCCCTTATGTAAATATCCCTCCCCCTGGTAGAAAAATAACCATAAGTACCCCTGGGAATTACTCAGTTTGTCTGAAACTTGGCAAGAGCCCTCATGTTACCCCTTCAAACCATCTTCTAAATGCAATAGACTCCTTCCAAAGTATAAAATCCCTTTTTAGGTTATCGGACCCCTTCTGAGGCCTGTGGTGCTCTTTTGACACACATACTCACTCCTTCCGAACGCAATAGACCCTTGCCGATTCCCTTAACACTCTGGAGATCCTAGTAAGCCATCTCGCGTCGCCATATCGCCATATTTTCACCACATAGTCATGCCCCATCCTTTGTTGCCCGATGCGATATCGCGATATTGGCGATCGACAATCGCAAGCATCGCATTCCAAAGTAAATACCTTCTCGTTCCCCGTCGATGCGATATTGCGATTGCATCGGAAGAAGTTCATCGCACCGCATTAAAGTATGAGCCACCCTGCCACGTCACCTGGCTAACGTCACCCATCATACTGCTGAGGTCAGCAACTAAAAAACCGAAAATTCGCGCAGGAAGAAAAATCGTGCTTCGGAGCTCCGAAACAAGAAACGAAGGCAGTTTTTGATGCGCGATTAGCGCACATCGCTATGGGAAATAGGCCGTTTTGGGGAATATTCAGGGAATCTTTTGATTCCTTGGCCCGTTTTGCACCGAAAAGGTCCGAAATTTCCCGATTTTGCCAAATTAAACTGATTTAAAGACAAGAAAAGACCAGAGACAGAGATTAAAGAGTATCAGATCAAATCAACAGGGAAAAAGCACATCAAAGAGTATCAACAAGCGGTGGAGACCATCAATGTAGCGGCAAAGAGTATCAGCAAATATATTGACAGTGGCCTAAAGAAGGAGAAAATTAAATACCTTCCAGCAAAGTCAAAAAAGAAGGCGAGGCCACTCTGAACTCTCAAATCATGGTTATTGCACATTTAACTCACACTAGAACAGAACTACAGATCCCAAAGCATAGTTATTCCAGCAGTATTGCATCGAGACTCCAAGGGTCACATTCCACTCCTTTTGATCCAGCTACCTCTGACACAATTTCAATAGATAATTACTTGCACTTAATTTTGGCACAAGTTTAGGTTTAGAAAGCTCTTTTGCAAACCTGTTTTAGGTCAATTGTAATACATAAGTTCGACATATTTGCACTATAAAGACAGCCCTGAACATTATATTACAGGGGGTGGGTAGGTTGGTTGGTTGATGAGTCGACAAGCTATCTCCAGCTGATTTTTCTCCAGGAGAGACTCGCACTGTAATGTCTGATAAGTTTCTATAATCAAAGACTGCTTATGAGCCTTGGAGAACGGATTGTTCACTGTGTTTACTAGTTAAAGACTGACTATGGAATTCTCGCGCTGTGCATAACTCAATAAGTGTTTCTTACCTCTATTTTCATTCATGAATTACGCTCTTAAACAACAGAAAGAAAGATTAGCTTAGAATTTGTTTAAATACACTCTATGCTCAATTTCTGTTGTTTCTTTATGTTTTCTTCTATTTAAGCATAAATATGAATTCCACATGGCTCATGTTTGTCTTAAATCAAGACTGTTACCCAGGGATTCTTCATTTCCCCTAGATACAGATCATCTGTCCCTCTGTTAAGTTAAATGAGAGATTCTTAAGTGCCTCTCATTCCTTATACATCATTCAACCTTTTAGTTTGAAGATTGTGTTATGAACAACTATCCTGCTTCATTATTTCTCTTATGACCAGAAAGACGCACTGATAATCCTAACCCGTGACTCCATGCCCAATGGTTTGAAACTTATCACTTCATAAATTGCCTCTCTGCCTGGAAGCATTTACTTCCATCCAAACACAAACAAAAACCCCTAAGCCAAAAGCTAGCCTAAAATCGTCAACAAAGTTGAATCATTAAGAGAGAGCCCTCTCTGATTGCAGGTGGGCTAGAACCTGCAATCCAAAGATTGGTTTGTGGTTACCTCGGCCGTATCCCTACAGGAGCCTAGGGACAACCTGAGTGATAACATAATGGCGACTCCACTGGGGACCTCCTCAGATAATTTAACTAAACCAGTCTGCAGCCCCACAGAGGAAGAAACCGACCTGTGAAGGTCTCGATCGACCTGTGTTGTTGTGTTTTTCAGAAAAATTTCCCAAAAAATAGAATAGAAGCTGGCTCCTAAGAAGCAAACGCGTAATACACGATCAAATCCTGATCCAAATAGCCCAGCTTTTTTTGCAAATCCAAATTTAATTCCTAAGGTAATTAGAAAACAAAAGCAAAAAGAAGACCCAACTGCTGCGACCCCTGAAACAGTTCAGCCAAGCAGTGTTCCAACCCATGTCAAAGTTTTATTTCGGTCAACCCCAAGTTCCCCTGGTTCATCACCTCCATCTCCAAGCAGCTCCTCTACACCTCCATCCCATACTCCTACTACCACTACTACTCCTTCTACCTCGGTTGTTCCTGTTATCCCCGCTGCTCTAGCTGTTCCACTTATCCCCATCATCATGGCTAGATATGCGCCCTTACAATTGCCTGCTAATCCCGGAGCTATGCCTCAGGACTACCAGTCAAAAATCACCTATTTTGATGGCGCAACCTCCTGCACTACCCTACAACATACAAAGAAAATGCAGGATTATTTCGAGAGCTATGAGATTGATGATGAGAGTGTCAGAATGAAGATTTTTGTCCAAAGTTTGACTGGTGATGTTAGAACCTGGTTTAGGGCACTTGCACCCAATTCTATATTAAACCCTGAAGCCTTATACCAAGCATTTACTAACAGATGGGAGAAAAAGAAATATCCCCTAGACATACTATCTGAGTATGATACTATCAAAAGAGGACCTCAGGAAACAATTTTGGATTACTGTGCAAGATTTAACAATGTTTACAATGCAATACCACAAAATTTAAGACCTCCACCTGATCTCACTTTATACAAATTCCCGGATGGCTTTGATGTTGAGATGGCATATCAGTTAAGGGAAAGATCCCCTCAAAGCCTTGCATAAATGCAAGATGTTGCAGTGAGTGTGGAAGCAAATCTAATTGCTAAAAGAAACAAAACTAGAACTGAGAGAAGAACCACTTTCAAAGAATAACCCTCAACCTTCGATCAGAAGCTAGATGCTATCATCAGTGGCATCCACAGGATGGGAGACAGAGTAGACAATGTTGAGAGAAAAACTTCATGGGAAGGTCAACAACCCAATGCCATAAGGAACCCGAACTTCCGAAAAATTCAAAACACAAATGTTGGAAGGGCCAGTCCCGACCATGATATTAGGCCTCCTTTTCAAGAAAACTATGTGGAGGCATCTACATCCGTTGATCCCACAAATGGGACTCATATGAACCTGATAGATTCAGAAAATGAACAGCAAATCTTCCTTACGGAAGAAGACCGACCATACCCTGATGCAAAACAATTTCACACCAAGTCGGGAGAGTCCTTCGACTTTAAACAAGGCTATGATACCGCTTTGTACGAGTTAGACAAGCAATACAAATTAGGAACAAGGACCATTGATGTTCCCCCACCCAGCAGAACAAAATAAAGCAAACAGCTCGACAAAAATAAAGGAAATATCACCAACAATCAACCAGCTGACATCTCGGTCCCAAACCCTCATCGGGTAACTGTGGAGGATGTAACAGACACACATTCTCCTGTTGATCAGCCTGTACCTTCCTCCTTCCCAAAATAAGATCTGAATAGCACTCCCAAAAATCTTCCCAAAACAGAAATACCACAAACTGTCATACATCATGACATAGATATTCCAAAAGAAAATATAGAGAATATGCCTGAAAAAGAAAAATTCGCCACTATCAACGCCAATAACTCATTGAAAAAACCATTCGGTTTAGAAGCAGAGATTGGAAAGCTCAAGATTTCCATTCCCCTCTCAGAACTTGCCAAACATGATGTATACATACAACAAATTCAAAGGTCACTTCAATTACCAGAAGTAAGGGATGATGTAAACATTTTAGATGATACCCCTGAACTACTGTTCGGTCCAGAAGTTAACGGAAAAACAACATATGGACCTGTTCCACCTTTTTATGTCAGTCTACACATACATGACAAAATACTGCATAATGCTATGTTTGATTCAGGTGCCTCACATAACCTTATGCCCAAAGCTGTAATGGAAAAGGTTGAACCTTGATGTCACAAGACCGTACAAAGATCTGTATTCCTTTGACTCAAGTCAAGTCAAATGTTTAGGTTTGATCAAAGACCTTTGTGTCTCTCTAGTCCAATTCCCCAACAAGACAATCTTAATGGACGTAGTAGTTGCTGACATTTCCACAAAGTATGGCATGCTCTTATCCAGATCGTGGGGAGCAAAATTGCAAGGATCCCTTCAACTTGACCTCTCTTATTCCACTATATCTGTCTTTGGGAAACCAAAGGCACTATATAGAGAAACATTAATGAAATATGTGGTAAGCAGTGAGGAAAAACCCCAAAACTTTCCAATATACTCAATCCATTCCGATATGGACTCTTTTATTTTATTTAATGATAACACCAGCCCTCCAACTGATGATAAGTTGTTATCTTTGGAGCAAGGAATGTACATCAATGAGGAATCGGTTGCCAATACCCATGAAATTGTCCCAACAGCCAAGGCAACCAACAAACAGCAAGAAGAAAACTCCGAAACAGAAATGGTAAGTCCACCCAATCCTCAAACAACTGAAACTCTCAATAAAAACCTCAAAAAAGAAATCACATGGTATTTGGAGTTTGATGGTTCGATTAACAAGTTAGGAGCAGGGGCTGGAGTGTGGATTTACAATACTCATGATAATCACGCACAAGGCCATGCCTATAGACTCAATTTCAGATGTACAAGCAACATGGCAGAGTATGAAGCCCTTCTCTTAGGCCTTAAGTTGCTCAAAATCCTGGGAGCTACTAAAGTTTCCATCCTAGGTGACTCTGATTTGATTATACAACAAATAAAGGGTAGCTTTGTCGCTAATGATAGTAGAATGAGAGCTTATAGAGCTGCTGCCACTGAATTACTCAATGCCTTCAGTGAATTCAAGCTTGCCAAAGTTGCACGAGATCACAATATTCATGCCCATAGTCTAGCAACCTTTGCTAGCACATGCAAGCTTCCCTTTGAACCAAATCACCATTTCGCCGCTGAAATAAAACACAAACCTTCGGTCCCTAACAATGTCAAGGATTGGCAGGTGTTTCGAAATGATGCCCAGATTAACAGTTTCTTAACTCTGGAGGACAAATTTTCCAACACAAACATTGACATGGACGCCATGGCCGACTCACAGTTAGCAGAAGAAAACCACCTGACTGTAACAGCTGCAACAGCTAAACAAATCCTTAACCCAACTGTTTTCAACAATACAAACATAAAACAGCTGAACAAATCTGTTTAGAGGAAACAACTAAGGTGGAGGATGAGTTTATTGTTTGTTAAGTAATGTTCTACCTGCCGGCCTTACTCCATTGGAAGACATGTTTGATGACAACGATGTGCCCAAAAAGCCAAAGATGGAACCTTTAAATGTTGCCATAGAAGAACACAACATAGGAACAGCAGAGCATCCCAGAATGATTAAGTTGTCCAAAAATTTGCCCCCTGACCAAAAACTGAAATATGTAGATTTGTTCAAAGAATTCCAAGATGTATTTGCCTGGAGTTATGAGGACTTGAAGTCCTATGACACCTCAGTAATCCAACATACCATTCCCTTAAAACCAAATCGAAAACCGTTCAAACAGAAACTTAGAAGAATCAAACCCATGCTTCTTCCCTTGATTGAGAAAGAAATAAAGAGAATGTTTGAAGCAGGTATCATTGCACCCATCAGATTCTCTGAATGGGTGTCTAACTTAGTTCCCACCAGAAAAAAAATAGGAGAGATAAGACTGTGTGTAGACTTGAGAAATTTAAACCAGGTCTGTCTCAAAGACCACTACCTGTTGCCAAAAATGGATCATATCTTGCAAAGAGTAGTGGGTTCCTCTAGAATTTCTTTACTAGATGGATTTTCAGGATTTAATCAAATACTTGTTCACCTGGATGACCAGGACAAGACAGCCTTTACCACACCGTGGGGAACATTTAAGTACGTTAAAATGCCTTTTGGGCTGAAAAACGCTGGTGCTACCTTTCAAAGGGCAATGGATATTGCATTTTCTAAGGAGATACATGATTTCCTCGTAGTTTACCTTGATGACCTGACCCCATTCTCCAAATTTGACCAAGAGCACCTTAGGCACTTAAGGCAAATTTTCATGACATGCAGGAAATATGGAATTTCCTTGAATCCCAAGAAGTCCCTGTTTGCCCTTGAGGAAGGCAAGCTTCTAGGCCATATCATATCAAAAGATGGGATTAGAATTGATCGTGAAAGAATTCAAGCTATCCTCCAAATCCCCTATCCAAGAAACATAAAAGAACTGCAAGCATTCCTTGGAAAGATCAATTTCCTAAGGAGATTTATCCCAAACCTAGCAGAGCTAATAAGGTTACTGAGCAACATGCTGAAAAAGGATGCCAAGGTAAAATGGTCTCTTGAAACCAAGTAGGCTTTTGAGAGTATAAAAACTGCTCTAACTCAAACGTCTGTCCTCACCAGTCCTCAATTCGACAGAGATTTTATCATTTTTTCCTTCATATCTGAACACACTATAGCTGTTGTCCTTCTGCAGAAAGATGATTAGGGCAACGAAAATCCAATTTCTTTTTTCAGCCGAGCTTTGAGAGATGTACCCTTGAAATATCAGATTATGGAAAAGCAGGCCTATGCCCTGGTCAAAGCTATCAAAGACTTCAGAATTTACATCCTATACTCCCACATGATTGCCTATGTCCCTAACGATGTTGTAAAGGATATACTAACTCAAGAGGGACTAGAAGGCAAAAGAGGCAAGTGGATTGCCAGCATCCTTGACTACGACATTGAAATAAAGCCCACCAAACTCATAAAAGGAAAAGGGTTAGCCAAACTAATGTCCGAAACAAACTTCCAAGCCTTAGACATTAATCAACTGGACAATGAACCGGAGCTGGCGACTCCACAGATCAGTGAAACCTTTTTGCAATTCCCATGGTATGCTGATATTTGCTTTGTATTGTTAAACCTGTGTGCTCCCCCAGGATTGTCCAGAACCAAGAAAATATTTTTAAGGATGAAATCCTCAAGGTTTTGTGTCATAGATGGTGCTTTGTTTTGGAAAAATCATGAAGGTATTTTGCTTAATTGTTTGACTATGAATGAAACTAACAGCATCATGAAAGAATTCCATGCGGGGGACTGTGGAGGACACTTATATTGGAAGTCCACTGCTGACAAGATTTTAAGGGCTAGTTATTATTGGCCCTCTCTATTTGCAGATGTCAAGAAGTTTGCTGTTTCATGCCACAAATGCCAAATCTTTGAAGGGAAAATAAAATTACTGCCTTTGCCCCTTAAGCCCATTTCAACCAAAAAGCCTTTTCAACAATGGGGTCTCGACTTCATTGGAGAAATTCATCCCTCTTCCTCAGGCCAGCACAAGTGGATTTTGACAGCCACCGATTATTTCACTAAGTGGATTGAAGCCATCCCATGTAGGCAAGCCAATGACTCCACCATTATCCAATTCCTTGAAAGCAATATCCTTTCTAGATTCGGCTACCCTGAGAAAATTATCACTGACAACACCGATGCTTTCAAATCCAAAAAAATGATCAACTTTTGCCATAAATACCACATCACCTTAGGCCACTCCACAGCTTACTACCCTCAAGGCAATGGTTTGGCCAAATCTTCCAACAAAAGGCTCATCAATATCATAAAGAAACTGCTGGAGGAAAACAAAAAGAACTGGCACAGGAAGCTCACAAATGCTCTGTGGGCAAACAAACTTTCCACCAATAAATCCATTGGGATGAGCCCTTATGAACTTGTATATGGCATGGAAGCCAAATTCCCTTCATCTCTGGGCATTCCTACTATTAAATTGTTGCAAGAAATTCAGGCTGAACTGAATGACATGCAAAGAAGAGTTAATCAAACCATTCATCTTCAGCAAACCAGAGAACAAGTCTTCAACAGAGCTCAAATACTGCAAGAAAAACTCAAAAATATGTTTGATAAGAAGGCCAAAGCAGAAGATTTCTGGGTGGGCAGCAAAGTTCTAAGATGGGATTCACGAAGAGAAGACAAGGGCAAACACGCAAAATTTGATTTTCTGTGGAAAGGTCCATACACTATCAGCGCTGTGCAAGGCAATAATACCTATTTTCTCAAATCTCCAGATGGCAGCACAGCTGAAGAAGGCCCGGTCAATGGCCAAATGCTAAAGCACTACAATGATCCTTTTGATTGATAGAGAGTAGGCGATGTTTTATTCTGTACATAAAATGTTTGTATATATCAGCGTTTGATTTTATTTTTGTAACAGTTCAGAATGCTATAGCACGCAGAAGAAAGCAGGAAGTGCTTTAAAGCTTGACAGTAGCACAAGTGAAGGAAAGAGCAGTTACCAGTCTAAAGGTTCAAGTCAATCCAACAGTCGGAACGAAGATGTTCACAGCAGAGCGATAACAGAAGAAACAAGGCAATCTGACCTGCTGTTCTTGGCTTCTCACAAGGAAAAGCCATCCCCAAGTGGAGCCACTGTTAGCCTCTTGCTGCAGCAGGTTACTCATATTTCATGATTGACATTTTTTACAGACCAAATATGTCATACTTTGCATGCTGCAATGCTCCATATTTGCTAAACAGTCACGAAGCAAAGAAGGCTACTCATAGTTCATCAAATTGCTTTCCAAATTTTGAGAAGTTATTCAGTTTTGTACAATTTTCTGCTAAAGGGAGGTCCAAATAGCTTAATCTTGGTCTCCATATGTTTCAATTTCCTGTTTTAGAATATAGAGGATGAAAATCTGTCCAAACAGCTTAATCTTGGCATATACTTAGATAGGTAGAGAATCAAAGGAGCCCAACTGCTTAATCTGGGCCCTTGGAAGAAAAAAGGGTAGTTTGTAGATAGGAAAGTATAAAAAGAAAAATTGAAATGATGGGTCTGCAAGTCTAAGTGCACCCAAACCAAAAGAAGGAAAAATGTTAGGAAAATAGGCTGGGTAGGTAGTTTTGAGGTTGCAGAATTTCTATTACTAATCAGTTCCATGTTTTCAAAGTACCATCTACACTCAGATCACAGTCATCAAGCATTTCTATTTTGAAGAAGCTCAACCAGGCGTAGCTAACTTCCCTTGCTCCATCTCCCCAAATCATTTACTAATTTCCCCAGAAGAGGTCAAGATCTGCTTGATACCTCTTTCATCATTTTCATGTCATTAGCTTGGGTGAAGATCTACTTCACTCAAAGAAAATCCATACTCTCTCTATGAGGTTCTATCTCCCCTTTTCAAGCCTAAGATTTCTAAAAATTAGCACTTTCTTACCATCTCCATATTAACTACTGACATTATTATTTAACTCCTTATATTTTCCCTGTCCCCATACTACAACTATGTAAATAATCCCCTTATGTAAATATCCCTCCCCCTGGTTGAAAAATAAGCATAAGTACCCCCGAGAATTGCTCAGTTTGTCTGAAACTTGGCAAGAGCCCTCATGCTGCCCCTTCAAACCATCTTCTAATTGCAATAGACTCCTTCCAAAGTATAAAATCCCTTTTTAGGTTATCGGACCCCTTCCGAGGCCTCAAGTGCTCTTCTGACACACATACTCACTCCTTCCGACCACAATAGACCCTTGCCGATTCCCTTAACACTCTGGAGATCCTAGTAAGCCATCTCGCATCACCATATCGCCATATTTTCACCACATAGTCATGCCCCATCCTTTGTTGCCCGATGCGATATCGCGATATCGGCGATCGGCAATCGCAAGCATCGCATTCCAAAGTAAATACCTTCTCGTTACCCGCCGATGCGATATTGGGATCGCATCGGAAGAAGTTCATCACACCGCATTAAAGTATGAGCCACCTTGCCACATCCCCTGGCTGACGTCACCCACCGTACTGCTGACATCATGCTGACGTCAGCAGCCAAAAAACCGAAAATTTGCGCAGGAAGAAAAATCATGCTTCGGAGCTCCAGAACAAGAAACAAAGGCAGTTTTCGATGCGCGACTAGCGTGCATCGCTATGTGAAATAGGCCGTTTTGGGGAATATTTAGGGAATCTTTTGATTCCTTGGCCCGTTTTGCACCGAAAAGGCCCGAAATTGCCCGATTTTGCCAAATTAAACCGATTTAAAGACAGGAAAAGACCAGAGACAGAGATTAAAGAGTATCAGATCAAATCAACAGGGAAAAAGCATGTCAAAGAGTATCAACAAGCGGCGGAGACCATCAATGTAGCGGCAAAGAGTATCAGCAAATATATTGACAGTGGCCTAAAGAAGGAGAAAATTAAATACCTTCTAGCAAAGTCAAAAAAGAAGGCGAGGCCACTCTGAACTCTCAAATCATGGTTATTGCACATTTAACTCACACCATAACAGAACTACAGATCCCAAAGCACAGTTATTCCAGCAGTACTGCATCGAGACTCCAAGGGTCACATTGCACTCCTTTTGATCCAGCTACCTCTGACACAATTTCAATAGATATTTACTTGCACTTAATTTTGGCACAAGTTTAGGTTTAGAAAGCTCTTTTGCAAACCTGTTTTAGGTCAATTGTAATAAATAAGTTTGAGATATTTGCACTATAAAGACAGCCCTGAACACTGTATTACAAGGGGTGGGTAGGTTGGTTGGTTGATGAGTCGACAAGCTATCTCCAGCTGATTTTGCTCCGGGAGAGACTCACACTGTAATTTCTGATAAGTTTCTATAATCAAAGACTGCTTATGAGCCTTGGAGAATGGATTGTTCACTGTGTTTACTAGTTAAAGACTGACTATGGAATTCTCGTGCTGTGCATAACTCAATAAGCGTTTCTTACCTCTGTTTTCATTCATGAATTATGCTCTTAATTAGCAGAAAGAAAGATTAGCTTAGAATTTGTTTAAATACACTCTATGCTCAATTTCTGTTGTTTCTTTATGTTTTCTTCTATTTAAGCATAAATATGAATTCCACATGGCTCATGTTTGTCTTAAATCAAGACTGTTATCCAGGGATTCTTCATTGCCCCTAGATACAGATCATCTGTCCCTCTGTTAAGTTAAATGAGAGATTCTTAAGTGCCTCTCATTCCTTATACATCATTCACCCTTTTAGTTTGAAGATTGTGTTATGAACAACTATCCTGCTTCATTATTTCTCTTATGACCAGAAAGACGCACTGATAATCCTAACCCGTGACTCCATGCCCAATGGTTTGAAACTTATCACTTCATAAATTGCCTCTTTGCCTGGAAGCATTTCCTTCCATCCAAACACAAACAAAAAACCCCTGAGCCAAAAGCTAGCCTAAAATCGTCAACAAAGTTGAATCATTAAGAGAGAGCCCTCTCTGATTGCAGGTGGGCTAGAACCTGCAATCCAAAGATTGGTTTGTGGTTACCTCGGCCATATCCCTATAGGAGCCTAGGGACAACCTGAGTGATAACAGGCTAAATAGATAGGACCTTGTCCATGTATGGATCATTTCTGAACTACCCATGTGCTTCGTTTCTCCTGCTGACACCTATAACCTACAGAACAATGAAAACAGTTGCGGAATTGCGGGTCAGCTGTGGAAAGTGGCTACATTCCGTAGCTAATGAAAAAAATCTAAATCAAATAGCACACACAAGAATATAGTTTGAAAACCACTTAAATGCACTCCTAGAATCAATTTGTAACAATCTTTGATAGCTTATGAGGCACTGATGTGGGAAAATGGAAGAGAAAGGGTTTAGAAAAGTCTGTAGAAGAGAGGTAGTGCTGGGGCTCAACACCATGATGCATGATCATTTTCGGATGTGAGTGATTGAGAGAGAGGACAAGGTTACGAAACTGTGTGAGGCAAGTTTTGAGCTGGGATGTGGGCTCCGGGCATTACTGGTGAAAACTGAGCAGAAGTCACTAAGAAACAGAGACAGAAATCTGGATCTACAGTGATTGTCTGCGGAATTTGGCTCAGCTGGAGGACAGATATGTACAATTTCTGGGAGAAGCGGTACAGGCTGTAGGAAGGATTGGAAGGAAAAATCAATGCAATTTTTGGAGTGAGTGGGCAGCGGGAGCTTGGTAGCAAGAACTGTGCAGTTCTTGGAGGGAGCTAGTAACGGGTAGTTTCTGAGCTAAGCAGATTGTCGGGTTGCAGGAGGCTTGCTAGGGAAGTATGCGTAGTTTTCTGGGTGAACAGTTGGTCGACTGACTGGGAAAACTATGCATTTTTCTAAGGGAGACAGGGATGGGCATTGGGTGTCTGTCCGACCTATCTACGCAATTTTCTCAGTGGGCAAATCGGGCAAGGATTGCAGCCTCTGCGCAATTTTTGAGGGGAGTCAGTCCCAGGCTGACTGCTCGATCAAACTCTCTAGTTGACCAGCAAGAGGTTTGATTGATTGGCTTGCGGGCAACGCAACTTGGAATGGCTTGCTAGATGCTTATGTGTTGTTTTGGGTGACAGTCGTTTGAGTCGGTTCAGCTATTAGAGGGGGATCCAATCGTTAGAACTTAAACAAAGTAGCTAAGTGTGTGAGCAAGCGAATTTGTGCATACGCAACCATGCAAACACACACTCACATGACTTGATGACAAGACGCTTCAAACCATCGAGACACACATGCTCAACATGATTGACGATGGTGTGAGAGACAAGTGTGACACTTGTGATAGATCATTGGATGACTACGTCGACGATTGCACAACAGTGCATACAACTTCGTGTGTGAGTGCGACGAATATTTACATAGCAAACACAACATGTACACATGAAGCAAAGATCTTGAACATCACCAGAACGAGGCCACAAGCATGACATATAAATCAACATGCGGAAGATGATAGTTGGTTGAACAAGTGAAAAAGAAATGTGACATGTAGAAGCAACACATAAGTGACTTTTCAAGTTTGTGCACATGCATGTTACTGAGGACAGGATGATATCACAATGACAAGTAGTCCCAGAAACTCAAGTAAGAGGTGTACTTTGAAAGATTTTCCATACTTACCATACTTACCCTTAAGATGATCATGCATGTGACAGAGTTCACATGAGGTCTTGATATTTTCCTTTGCTCGATTCCTTGGTCTTTCTCCTCAACCCCTTGGAAGTAATTTCAACATGTCACCTTTTCTTGTAGTCGCTAAGAGGTGGATCTGTGCAATTTCAGAGGAAATTGATTGAAGCTGGAATGAGGCCCTTGGAGGCCCATCTCTACAATTTCTGCATGCAAGACCAATAGGATAGCTTGGACAACACTGTGTAGTTTTGAGGCTCAAACCACTATTGCGGGACATGGAACCTAGGAGGACACCTCTGCATACTTTCTGAGTGCAGTGCAACTGGAATTCTTTGGGCATTTCTAGAGAGTAGTGCTGGCTAGGGCCTCTACGAGCTATAGGGTTTTAGTAGGCAAGGGAGGTTGGTGTCTTTGCGTACTGCAGGGTTTCAGTAGGCAAGGGAGGAAGCTTGATGGTTGCAGAAACAAAGCGTATAGTTTCTAGAATCTGGATGAGGTTGGGTTGCTTAGGAAAATGGTTAAGTATGAGATCAGTGAAACATATGCAAACATTGATAGGACTAGACTGTGATCGTACATGGACACTTAGTGACACAATGTAGACCATCCATAATACATAAGACATACTTTTCTTCATGCAACAACCTTCGTGACGTGAGTACATGAGGTGAGTGTCAAACATGTATATGTGATGAAAACCACTCATACACGCACAATTCCCTTAAAGCAATACACCATCCCCTTTGCATGACAAACAACAACCCCTGTGCCTGAAAATGACATATGCTACATAAGATGAGAATGCGAAAAACTCTTTAAGATCAAGGAGGGGAGCTTGAAATCATCATCTTATTAACAAGTGACCAAGGATTATCGATCGCGGGATCTGAGGTAGGTGTCTCATCAATTTAGTGTCCTAAAATGCTTTACATAAATCCTCAATCCGGGTATCATAAACTGATGAAGTGTGGTGCACTATATGTGCTTAGTTAACCTTTCTCTTACTTTGTTGTTTTTGGAGGTTTTGTTTCTCATGCTTAAGAAAATTAATCTAAGAGAGAAAAGTTATGCTTCTAGGTGAAATCTCTAAATGTTAATGGTTAACTAAATTTAATGACTTTCAATGTTAAAATTAATTTCTAAATAAAGGAGAAAATGAAACAAATCAAAACTTTGAACAGTTAGATTAATCTAAGCCAGCAAAATGTCTATGAAATGAAAGCAAAAAAATGATAACAGCTAAATGAAATTGCAACAAAATCTTCATCATTCTAAAAGAAGTAAACATGAAAATGCAAGGAAAAACTTAGTCATTAGTAAAACATTTCACCACTTAGTCTTAGGTTCAACCATCAACAAAGGGCTTTGAAAATATCTATTTAAATCTTGAGTTACTAAATTGATAAGAAAATGGCATTAAGCTATCTAATTCTAAACTAATGAACAACAAGAAATCGCATTCATAAACACAAAATTTCACCATTTAGTTTGAGGATAAACCATCAATGAAAGGCTCTGGAAATATTTGTTTATATCATGAGTGACTACACTAAGAAGAAAAATTGAATTGAACAACAAGAAATCTCATTCATAAACTCAACATTTCACCATTTAGTTTGAGGATGAACCATCAACGAAAGGCTTTGGAAACATTCATTTATGTAATGAGTGACTATTCTAATGAAATTGAAATGGAAAGAAAACACAAAACATGTAAAGGAAAACTAGTCTACTGTGTGCTTTAATGCTCCAATCACCAATTGGAAAATACTTTGCTGGACTATTTTGCAAAGCATAGATTACACAGTTAGATAAATCTACAATAAACCGGCTGAACACACTTGCATGAATTAAACTTAAATGAAAGGAAAATCTAAACTATTAAACTTGAAAACAACAAAATGCCATACTTGAATGAAATCAAAGCAAAACTACAAAACAAAATCTACTCTACCTTACATTCTAATATGCTCCATGACATCTACTTCACATCTCCTTCCATGTTGGGAACATCAAAGCTTTATTCAAATTCTTCAAAATTACAAAGTACAACAAAGCTCTCCAAAGCTTTCCAAAAACTCCAAGGCTTTCCAAAATTAAAAAGCTAAAAAGCTACCAAATGAAGGAGAAAGGTCTCCTATTTATACAAAAAGATGAGAAGTCATCTCATTAATGAGAGTCCATGAATCTCTCCCTATACCTCTAGAGTCCTAATCAAAATAGGAAATGATAAGACACATGTCTTCTTAGAGTTTCAATACAAATAGGAATTGTGACACATATCCTCATGATCCCATGATCCTCTCCACTCAAATTCGAATTTGGCCTTAGGGTGCCACATAAAGGTCTTTCAGAAGCCTCATTTTGACCTACACATGTCAACAATCTCAACCCACTTGTTAGGTATAAGCATATGCATATTATTTTCTAATTTTTAACCACAAATTCACTTAAAAATAATAAGAATTAATAAAGTTTAGAAAAACATAAATGTGACCTAATGATAATGAAAGTGAGATGAATGTAGTGACTGGTAGTGAAATGAAGGTGAAATGGAGGTGATATAATGGACATAATAGTGAAAGTGTAATGGAAATGAATGAAAATTTCAAGACCCAACATACCCCCCAACTGAAGCTATTGCATGCCCTCATACAATATATATTACATTAATTCTTTTGATCCCTGAGTTTTGGCTTAACTTTGCATGATATCATTTGATAACTTCATACTTTTGCAAAGTGTTTTACTTGAATTGCAACATGGTTGGTTCTTGTGTTACAAACATATTTTGTTGTTGCATTCTATTTTGATCTTTGAACTTTACATAATGATAATTTGATTTTTGTTGCAAAGTATATCTTTATTGGATTGCATGATGGTTGGTTCTTGTGTGACAACCATGGTTGTGTTTGTATCCAATTATGCTTTAAGCACTTTTAAAAAGCCATTGTATGCTCATAATAACAATGTAATAGTTAATATATTTTGGAAGTATGTGAGCTTCTGAATATGATTTGAACATGGCAAGATATGAATATGAATGTATTACCCCCCAACTGATGGTATTGGCAATTTAATGAAATGAGGAAGAGAAATGTTTTTCCAACAATTATCATTCTATCCTTTTATGGAATTCTATGGTCAAAAGTTAGAAAATGACGTACCTTAACTTACCTTTTGAAATGGATGAGTTGTATGTGTGGTGGCTACAAAATTCTGATTATATTATTCTTCAAATGGCTGGACAAAAAGAGTCATGGATAAAAGAGTCAAGATGACTTTTTTTTTTTTTTTGTAAGCTAGGATGGTTCTCATTCTATTACATGATCCATAAAACATTACAACATATAAAAAAAAAAACAGTAGAAGCCCGCCCTCTAGGGGAAATCGGGTCATAGCACCATCTATAGTTCTTAATTGCAGCCCAAAAATAGTAGGTCCATAGCCTGGCAGTCTTAGCTAAGTAAACTATGCAGTGTTGAAACTTACTGAAACTATTACTAAAACTACTGCTCTGTACCACTTTCTTTTTCCTATCTTGCACATGTACAAAGCTATAACAAAAAAACCCATTGCAGATTCTACACATATCTTAAATCAGTCGATGCCACCATTAGGTTGCTGGTTTGCTGCTCCCGTTGGTCCAGAACGATCCCGATTCAGCACTTGTTGGATAGCATCCAACTGCTCCTCCTGCTTTGTCAATGCTATGCGAATCCAGCTCAGTTCTTTGCGAATGTCAAGATCTCCCTGGGCCAGCTCCACCATCTCCTTGGCCACATGCTCCATGGCCTTGGCCATTAGCCCCTTCATCACCCAATAGATGTGCAGCGACTGCTTGAATAAGGACATACGCCCTCTGGTATGGCTCGGGTCGTGAAGGAGACAGTCCCATTCTTCCATTTCGTCATCCGAATTATTCTGCAGTGCTTCCTCTTTGAGGAATTTCATGATTCTACGCACGGCCGGATGGGAATTACGGATGAAGGCTTGCTCAGCCCTGCGAACTCTATGATTAACAGTTTCCCTTGGTTTTCTGCCTTTACCTTGGCGCCTGGAAGTCTCCCCTTCCTCCTTCACAGTCTCCCTCTGCCCTTTGCCACGCTTACCGTGCAGATCCCTTTCTCTGTTAGGGGAAGTGTTGCGCTTCCTCAAGCCATCACGACGGGCCCCCGACTCCCAAAATTCGGGATGGTCTTCCCCCGCCTGCTGCTTTGCTTCCTCTGCCACGTTCTTCTGGGAGTTCAGGCGTACACTCGCAGCACCCTTAACCAGGTCTTCATCCGAGTCATCCTCCACCTCCCACACTGTAAATGGTAAATCCTTCTGCATTGAAGGCCTGCCTTTTCTGCTTCTGTTCTCCACCCCTGCATTCTGCTGCTTCTCCGCTTGTCTCCCCTTCTTCCTAGTATCCATCCTGTCCGAGGGGCAGATGCACTCCATTCGCCGATTTCTGAAGGTAATGGAAGCGCTCTGCTGCCGCTCTTCTGAAACCTCCACGCTCACCCAAAATAGAAACTCACACAAAGCCTTTACAATCAGTCTACCTTGAATATAAATTGGGCTCCTGCCGTCGAGTTTGCAATTTGTAACGATTTTCGGTTGTCTCCGGCAACTTTCCGGTGGGATACTGCCTTCGGCCATCACCTCGCTATTATTCTCCTCTGCTATGGAGTCAGACACATCGCAACCACATCCTCTAATGTTTTGGGCATTCATTCCCTCACCTTGTGTGTACGTTAGCCTATCCGTCCCTTCCGCCGCCGCTGTACTGTCACCATTCTCCTGATCATACACCCTGCAGGTTAATGTGATGATTTTACCATAGTCCAATTGAACCATGTTCGAATTTCAGAGTCTCCACTGCCTCCTATTATTCCAGCTCACTAATCCGAGCGTTATCATCGGTGGTCTGTTCATGATCTGCTTTAATGATGTCCGCCAGCTCCTTCCACTCCCCGCCTCCTTCCACAGCTCTCCACTAACTATCAATCGTGTTGCCACGTCCTCTGCAACCCCAATTGGCCAGCCAATCCGCTGCCTGGTTTCCTTTTCTTCGAACATGACTGATAATTCGGTAGTCAATTCATTTAATTAGCTCGGCAATTTCCTGAACAATGCCTGCAGTTCGCCAGCTTTTGGTAACTTTCTCCCATCCCCGCCCGTTGTTGAGTCTTTTTAGCATGTCTACGGCAATCTGCGAGTCACCTGTGATTTCCAGATTAGTGTAGCCATTCCTGATAGCAATTCGTAATCCTTGGTGCAGGGCCCAGAACTCAGCCTCATTGTTAGTCATCTGTCCACCCCAGTCGGCAAAAATCCACCTAACATGGTTATTGCTATCTCTGAAGATCCCCCCAAAGCCTGCCTCGCCCGGGTTCCCCTTCGAAGCCCCGTCGAAGTTAAGTTTGACAAAGTGATCTCTTGGGTAATTGAATTTGTCTGGGCTTTGAATCCGCATATCATGGCGGGCCGAGCATTTAAAGTGGACCATCTCAAGTTTTAGGTTGAATTTATTCAGAATTGCTTGTTCCTCCGGGTTAGTTTTCCAATCATCACTTTCCCATTTTTCAACTAAGATAGTCTCTCTCATACTCTCAATCACCCGTTCCCATATGACCTCTGATTCTTTAGCAGAATTCTGAAAGACCCTCGAATTTCTCTCTTTCCAGACCATCCAGAATATAAAGGTAGATATCAGATTCCAAGCCCTCTGGACGACCCTGCAGTGAAAGGTTTCCTTGCTCCACTTGAAGACCAATTCATTAAAGTCTCGAATATTAACTCCTGGTTTATTGAACATCCATTTAGTGATCATCCAAAGCTTCTCTGTGTATGGACAGTTGACCAGTAAATGATCCCTGGTCTCTTCAGCATTGTTGCATAGGTAACAGTGTGAGGGGCCATTGAAGCCTTTTTTTTGAATACGATCCCAGGTAAGAATTTTATTGTTTGAGGCTAACCAGACAAAAATAGACACCTTGGGCCACCAATTACTCTCCCATATTGTTTTCCATTCCAAGTTTCTGTCATCCCTGATTTGAGCATCCATTAGATAGTAAGCCTCTTTGGTTGTGAAGGACCCTTTCATAGAGTTTCCCCACCGGAGGATGTCGGTCCCGTTCTGAACACTGATTTTCCTAGATCCCATTTCCTTCTTATAGATTTCTTGGAGGTCTGAGTTAAGCTCCTGGTCCCAGACCAATGGGTCCTCCCATGCTCTCCATCCCTCCGTCATTCATTTACCTTCCAATAATCTCTTACATGAGTTCTGTTTCCTTCAATTCTGTCCCGGATCTGATGGAAGTTCTGAGTGCTGTTCAGTCTTTCTCGTTGTTGCCACCTATCGTCCCAGAAGCTAGCCTCAGAGCCCCCCCGGATTTCCCAGAAAGTGTGTTTTTTGATCAGTTCTCTATTTTGATAGGCTAATTCCCAAATAGCTGAGCCTTTAGGGGTCTCTTGTTGCCTTAGTATCTCCACTGGAGAATTTGGCATTCTGTATTTGGTTTTCCATATTGTTTTCTAGAGATCGTTTCCACCGCTGAGCCAGCGCCACCACAGCTTGGCTCCCAGCACTCTATTAAGAACTTCAGGGTCCCTTAGTCCCAAACCTCTCTTCTCCTTTCTTTCTGTTAGCTGACTCCACGAGACGAGGGCCCATTTTTTCTTTTGATCAGACCTGCCCCATATGAATTTTCTTATGATTTCCCTGATTTTAGCACATACTCCAGCTGGGGCAGCCATAATAGATAAAGGGTAAATAGGAATAGCCTGAAGAACCGATTTAGCTAGAACAACTCTGCCAGCAATGTTGAGAACTCTGAAGGACCAGTTTGCAACTTTGTTGCTTAATTTGTCCAAGACCCCTTGCCAGTTTCTCATCCTTTTAGATGTGAAGTCCAGCATATTACCCAGATATTTAGTAGGTAATTCACCTCTTTTGAATCCCAAAATCCTGATAAGATGGGTTTTGACTTGTTCCATTGTATTGAAGATGAAGATACATGACTTATCCTTGTTGATTTCCAATCTAGAAGCCTCCGAGAACATATCCAAAATCCTTCGAAGATGCTGAACTTCTCTTACCGTTGGTTCTCCAAACAACATAATATCATCAACAAATTGTTGATGAGTAAGATGTAGGTTGTTTCCCCAAATCTGGAGACCTTTTATCCTGTTTGTTGCTCTTTCTTGTTTGATAAATCGACCAAGGTCTTCAGTGGCTAGAATAAATAGAAATGGAGATAAAGGGTCTCCCTGTCGAATACCTCTGGAGGCATTGAAAGTTTTTGAGGGGCTTCCATTAACGAGAATAGAGAAATGAGGGGAGGAAATCAGATTATGGATCCACACAATCCATCTTTGGTGAAAGCCAAATCTCTCCAGCACGGTTTCCAAATACTTCCAGTTCAATCTATCATAAGCCTTGGACAGATCTAGTTTAATCATCATGCCCTTTTGTTTTTTAATTTTTAGGGAATGGATCACTTCCTGCGTTACAACAAGGCCATCCAGAATCTGTCTGCCTTCCACAAAACCTGTTTGTTCAGCTGAGATTAAATTGTCCAAGAGGGGTTTTAATCTCTTGGCAATCAGGGATGTAATCATTTTGTAAATAACGTTGCACAGAGCTATAGGTCTAAAGTCATTAGCATCTTCAAGATTATCCCCTTTAGGAATGAGAGCATAAAAGGTTGAGTTAAGAGCAGGCCATACCTTCTGGTTTATCCTTGATTCTTCCACAAGGTCCAGTATTTCTTTACCCAAGAAATGCCAACCTGCCTGGTAAAAATCCACTGTGAAGCCGTCCGGTCTAGGAGCTGTTCCTTTCTTCATTGCCTTCACAACTTCCTCCAGCTCTTCTAAGGTCACAGCCCTCATAAGAGCTTTGTTCTGGTCCTCAGTGACCAGGCTAGGAATAGCTGAGCAGATCCCATGAATGGCTCCCGTTCTATCAATTTGAGGTTCTGTTATAATTTCCTTGTGGTAATCCACCAGGACCTGTTCAATCTCATTCTGCTCCACCACTCTTGCCCCATTTTTGTTTTTGATTGATAGGATCATGTTTCCCTGTCTATGCTTAATCATAGCCTGGTGGAAAAATTTAGTATTTCTTTCCCCCTCTTTTAGCCATTTTATCCTTGATTTCTGGCACCACAATATCTCCTCTTGCTTTCGTCTCTCCTCCAATCTTCCAATGATTACCCCCTCCCTATTGATGCTTTCCTCAGTTCTTCCTTCCAAAATTATCTTCTGCTGAAGATCCTCCATTTCCCCTTCTAGTTTTTGTTTATCTTCCAGAATATTGCCAAATTCATCCTTATTCCATTTTCTTATTTTACCTTTCAGCTCTTTCAATTTTAGCTAGAACGTGTGCATTTTACATCTGCCCTGACTCGTACATTGTTTCCACCAGCCCTCTACTTTCTTGATGAAATCAGGGTCCCTCAACCAGAAAGCTTCAAATCTGAAGGGTCTTTTCCCCTGGATCCTCTTAATATCAACCTCCAATCGAATCGGCCAATGGTCAGATCCCAAAGATG
This sequence comes from Pinus taeda, assembly GCA_000404065.3. Classification (NCBI taxonomy): domain Eukaryota; kingdom Viridiplantae; phylum Streptophyta; class Pinopsida; order Pinales; family Pinaceae; genus Pinus; species Pinus taeda. Next base: position 157,008 of record APFE031201780.1, read on the forward strand.
GGATGATCTTGGCCTCCACAAAAACATCCTTGTTCATGATGGCTTCAGAAACTAGGAATCTATCCAATCTAGATGCAATTTGGTTTTTTCCTCCCCTTCTATTGTTCCATGTGTAGATCCCATTGATGGTCTGGATATCAACAAGCCTAAGTTCCTCTATCATATCATTGAAACTGTCCATGAAGTGGTCCATCCTCCTAATCCCTCCTTTTTTCTCTTCTAGGGATCTGATCAAGTTAAAGTCTCCACCAATGATTCAATCAGCTTCAGGGTATAGTCTGCGGACAGAGTTGAAACTGTTTATGAACTGCTCCTTCTTCCCAGGAGTAGGGGGGCCGTAGATCCCAGAAATAACCACCTGTTGTTTGGACCCTACAATCCTACCCAGCCCAGTAAGGGATCCGCACATACTGGTCCAGTTATCTAAGATAATTTCATTAGGATTCCATAGGATTGCAATACCTCCTGCAGAACCGATTGCATCTTGCCCAATCACTTGATATTGTAATCTACTTTTTTCTATTATTTCTTCGAGTTGTTGAACCAAGATCTTTGTTTCCTGCAAGATCATAATACTAGGTTTCTCTTTTTTCAACTTTTCCTTCATATATCTTTGTTTACCTCTACTGTTCAAACCCCTAATATTCCAACTGATAACTATCATTTAAAACTTTTTGTATGAGGGGAAGAATACCTCCGACAGAGGTATCACCTTACCTGAGTTTATCAATACTTCTCCCACCGTCTGGATAGTTTCACTCATTGGTTTCCGGCCTCTTTTTCTGTTGTTTTTGCCAGAGCTGCCCATTCCTTTATCTGCATTGTCCTGTTCACTTTCTATCATAGCTGGTTTGTCCGGGGGTTCTCCTTTTCTCTCCTTGTATTTCTGAAAGACTTCCTTATATCGCTGTTTTTGTTTTTCCGGTATGAACCTGCTGTCTAGATACTTCCATTCCTGGAGAAGCCTTCTCATGATTTTCTCCTCTTCTGCTTCGTTTTCCGGTAGATTTTCCACTTCCATCTGAGATTCCAATTCTGGTTCTATTGGCTTCTCCCCCGGTTGTTCTCTGCTTTTTTTGATTAAATTTGTTTCTTTACCTTTCTCCTCTCCAGCTATTTCCATGGTTGTGTCTTCTGGGTCCTCATCATCTTCCAGGTTTACTTCATATTCTTCATCTTCGCTCTGCAGTGCCTGAAATTTGTTTTGATGCCTTGTTTGATTGGGTTTCCTCTGAGGCTGAGTCTTTGGTACCTCTTTATTTGGCTTCTTCTTCCTTAATACCTGCTGAAAGCCTCTCTCCGGATCCTCCATTCTCTCAGTACTTCTCTGTGAATTCGCCTGACTTTTTTTGGACTCTTCCTCTTTATTCAGCGGGCATTGCCTGTATAAGTGGCCATATTCATGGCAATTACGACATCGGAAAGGAATATGTTCGTAATCAATTGGCTGCTTCTAGATTGCATCATGATACTCTACTTCGACATTTTCCGGGAGAGGATCTGCTAGATTTATGTAAACACAGATTCTCGCATAAGCATTGTATTTACCTCGTTTCGTAGCCTCTGCAATTTTAACAAAGCTCCCAATCGTGTTGCCTATTCCCTCCAGTATTTCAGGGTCCCAGAATTCATCCGGAAGCCCAAACAGTCTGACCCAGACTAGTGCATCAAGCATTTTTTCCTTTTCAGGGTTGTATCTCTCTTCCCAAAATTTCATGAACAGGCCTGCATTGTTCAAGAAATATGGTCCCTCCTCAAAGATCCTATTCTTATCTTCCAAATTGGAAAAGATTGCTGTGAAAAAACCTTGGGCTCCGAGTTTGAGATCTACCTGTCCCCTAGGTCTCCATCTCTGGTCAATCCATCTGTAGAGTTCCCGCTCAAAAGGCCAATACCCAACAAACCTACATATTAAGGCATGGTCTCTCATGTAGCAGTTATATTCCTCCAATTTTTTGTTGGGAACGACATACCTTGGCTGTTTTTGAGCCTTAGGTAGGCATTTTCCTCTCATTCTTTTCTGCCACAGGTTGCCCATTAGTGGGGCATGACTTTCCGTCTCAGTATGCTATTCTCCTTTGGTGCTCGTCTCGCCTATTACCACGTTTTTGAAGGAGGGGATCTCTCCCCCCCCTTGGCTCTCCCATTTCGCTCAGGGCAATCGCTGAGCTTTAAAATCCCTTTTTACCGTTGAAATCTCCTAAAATAACCCTTGCCTGCAGCCTGGGCTTTCCTGACAAACTACAGCCCCGCTGCCCTCCTGCCTATTCCAGTCTGACCGTCCGTTACGACTCTGCAACCCTGCAAACCCTCATCGCCCGCTCGTCCGCTGCTCTCCCCGAACTCCCATAGCACATGAATTCGAATATCAGTCAAGATGATTTTTTATTGCTTCTACTAAAACTTGTTGAATTTACTATTGAATAGTGCTGATTTGTTTTATATCTGCTCCAAAATGCTGAAAATAATAGTCTTCATGTCTTCAAAAATCATTAGTACAATTCCTACTATGTGAAGAGATGTTCTGATGTCAAACATAGTAGGAAATTTTTGACTTACTGGCCATTAATGGATGCCATTATTCAACACGAGAACTCTCACCATTGATGACAATGAGAGTCAAGATGCCCAAACACATCTTGCTAGGTACGAATAAATTTTCTAATGTCGAGTCACCTAGAAGATGCGATGAACAAGGGACACTGATGTATTCCCATTGTTTGTCGGCATGAGGACTTGCCATTAAGACATGCAAGCCTCAAGGTGCTTTTGCAAGGAATTTAGACTCAAAGAACTATGGACTCAATAATTTGCATTGAAGTAGGGCTTATTTGCGAAATGAAAATGATAGAAAATGGAAGATAAAAATGGAAGATGGCAATGGAAAGTAGAAATGGAAATGGGCAATAAGCATGTAAATGAGCCTCTTGCTTTTATTTGTGGGTTATGAGTGGACAACAAAACTAAATGGAAAATATGAAGGGAAATGAGGTGAATGGTTTATTATGAAGTATGGATGTAATGGAGACAATAGTATCTGAAAGTTTTTCAAGTGTTTGGATCTGATTTTGCATTAGCATGTTTCTTATTTGTTGTTGATCATCCTCTTATGAAACAAATTGGTCTCTTAAGAGATACACTATTCACTTGTAGTCATTTGTCCTTCCTCCTAGAACCTGCAAAAAAAACAAATACTTCTTCTGCAATGGAATGTAAGATTATCAAAAGAGAGAGGTGGCCAATATCTCTAGTTATGATATTTACACACAAAACTAAGAATTTGTATTAATGAAACAAGTTCATGAAGGAAAACCAGAAGAATTTATACTTACTTTGGAATTAATGCCTCAAGTTGAATGTTGTTTCTTTCATAAATTTATTTCATTTCTTACTATTTCAAACTATGATGATGGATTTCTCATTGTGTAGATCTCGTCGATATCTTTCCAACAATACTTGAATCATCGAAATCTAATTTTGTATGAGAAAGTTAGGCTAATTTGAACAGTGAAGTTTTTCAGCTGCAAATTGATGTTTCGCTGCAGAATGTGCACATTTTCTGTAGCTAAAATCTTGAACAGAAAGTTAGCCATTCATTTTTCATCGTCAGTCCAAAATTAATCAATACCTTCAGAAAAGTGAGCAAATAACCTACTCATTTCATTGATTCAATTTTTTTACTTGTGAATCTTTGGTTTTGCTTTTCTTTCCTTGACATGTGGTAATTTAGTGATGACACACACCTTGACTTCCTTTTGACCGGAGTCTTCTTCATTGATCTAGGCCAAATGGATAGGATACGATCCATACTCTGATGTTTTCTAAACTGCCCATATGGTCATTTTCCTCTCTTAAAACTTGTAACATACAAAAGCATGGAGATGGTTGCGGAACAACCGATTAGCTGCAGAACAGGGCTGCATTCTACAGCTAAAAGACAGTCAACCATAAGTTTTCTGATTTAAGTTATTGGAAAAGAGATTTTATACAGCCAAGTACCAGGGAGAAAGCCCAAGATCACAGCTGGTGCATAGGACCAATTATTCATGAGCTTCTCTGCTATTTTTTTTTAAATTTCTTCACTGTCTGTGTAGAAAAAAAAAAACTCTATAAACGGTAGTGGCATATGAAGCAAAACAATTTCAGTGATGGAAATAGAATATCAAAGTACTGTGGAAAGAAGAGGAAAACATGGGGGGTATACGAAGAAGGGAGACTGTATGCATGAAAATAATGTGGAGGATTTGTATTTTTCCATTTACGTTTAGTAGATAATGAATTTTCCTTTGCTAAGAGTATTCGCTCATATAATGTCTGGTGGAGCCTTCCAACTGCAGAAGTGTCCATACTCCAAGCAATAGATCAGGAAAAATATGGGGCACAAATATCATCAGACAAGTACAACTCCAAAAGAATGTTATGGATTTCAATCACGGAACATCGCCACGTCTATCAATCGACTGTGAAGAGACGTATCCAGCTGGTTCATGTCGTGTAATTAACCGCTAAAACAGTGTAACAGTGAAGTGTGAGTTAAAGACAGGAGGCATTAAAGGCGGGAGACGTGGTGGAGTAAGATTGAATGTCAGCACACAATTGATTCCCAAATCAAAATTCCCCTCTCCAAGCACGCCAAATTAAATCGAAAGTCTGTTCATTAATTCAAATTCTGTTTTTCTTCACGCGGCATGCAAAAATAAGCTTTAGAGAACCGAGAAATTCTCCCAAACCGCTATGGATTTCTGTGTTATCTAACTGACCACATCCCCAAAAAAACCCATGTTTTATTTTTTCCTAATTCATTTTCATTTGGTCGATTCATGCAGTTAAAGTTTGACATTTTTATTGTTCTGCGTTTTTGTGAATTACTGCATTCGACTGTAAAATAAATTTCGAATTTTTCTTCTACTGCTATTTCATCTTTCGCTTCTTGTCCTGCAGGTCCTTATCCTCATAGACACCAAGTCTTTGTCCTTTGGATTGAGCTAGAATTCCAGCAATGGCCTTCCCAAAGCTAAGGCCTTCTTTATATGAATAGCCCTCTCTTTCTGCCACCATCGCCACCCACAGTGTAAGCACAGGCGCTCTATTTATCTGTATTTTCTCCACTTCATCTTCTTCCTTTTTTTTTTCAGTTAGCTCACTCACGTTCTCATTTTCCACTTGTTTCTCTACATCCTCCATAAATTTCATTTTCCGTCCTCAACCTCTTCCTACCATTGTGATAAGAAAGAAGAAGAAAGAGATGTTTGCTCTTCACAGCTCCGAATAATCCCCACAGCTTTGAAATTTAGGTTGAGGCCAAAGAATAAAGGATATTTCAAGCTGTAATAAAATTGGGAGAATTGTTTATATTGTAGGTTTATTTTTATTTTTATATTTTTTAATGTTTTTGCAAGTTTGTTTCAAGTCCAAATCTCAAACAGGAATTCAAGTTTTCTATTGAGGCCATAGTGAAAACTAGGATTGGAGATAACCATAGGTTGTTTCCTTTTTTTTCCTCTGAAATTGTGAAATTTTATAAAAATGATTAATGGTTTTCAATTTCAGGCAACAAAGACTTCAACGTAAATATACTAAAAGCAAGACTTAGACTGAGGTCTTAAGCTGGTTTTTTATTGATCTAGGCTGGGTGACTAGGATAGGATCCATGTTGGGATGATTCAGGAGATGCCCATGTGGTTGGTTTCTTCATTGGATGCCTGTAACCTGCTAAACCTTGGAAATAGTTGCGAAATACATAATTAGCTTCGGAATAGGGCTACATTCTGCAACTAATTTGCAAAATCTTATTAAAACAGGACAGTGTTTTGAGGGTCACTACAAACCACAACCAGTCAATCTTGGACAACTGAATCTATCAAAGTAGTTGGATTTTATTTTTTTTTGTAACATAAAAATTATTTTTCTGATCCTCTAGATCACACAAAGTGCAGGAGGAGAGAATACTCGAGAAATTATTAATTTTTTAGATGTAAGAAATAAGGTCACCTAATTACACTTCCCCAGCAACAGTGCCAAAATGTCTCGTCAATTTAGTATCCTAAATTGCTCTACATAAATTATCAATCCAGGTATCATAAACTGATGAAATGTGGTGCACTATATGTGCTTAGTTAACCTTTCTCTTACTTCGTTATTTTATATTTTATGTTGTTTTTGGAGGTTTTGTTTCTCATGCTTAAGAAAATTAATCTAAGAGAGAAAAGTTATGCTTCTAGGAGAAAATATCTAAATGTTAATGGTCAACTAAATCTAATGACTTTCAATGTTAAAATCTAATTTCTAAAGAAAGGAGAAAAGGAAACAAATCAAAACCTTGAATAGTTAAATTAATCTAAACTAGCAAAATGTATATGAAATGAAAGCAAAAAAAAATGATAATAGCTAAATGAAATTGCAACAAAATCTTCATCATTCTAAAAGAAGTAAACATGAAAATGCAAAGAAAAACTTAGTCATTAGTAAAACATTTCACCACTTATTCTTAAGTTCAACCATCAATGAAGGGCTTTGGAAATATCTATTTAAATCATGAGTTACTAAATTGATAAGAAAATGGCATTAAGCTATCTAACTCTAAACTAATGAACAACAAGAAATCTCATTCATAAACACAACATTTTACCATTTAGTTTGAGGATAAACCATCAACGGAAGGCTCTAGAAATATTTGTTTATATATTGAGTGGCTACACTAAGAAGAAAAGGCATTGAACAACAATAAATCTCATTCATAAACTCAACATTTCACCATTTAGTTTGAGGATAAACCATCAACGAAAGGATTTGGAAACATTCATTTATGTAATGAGTGACTATTCTAATGAAATTGAAATGTAAAGCAAACACAAAACATGTAAAGGAAAACTAATCTACTGTGTGCTCTAATGCTCCAATCACCAATTGGAAATACTTTGTTGGACTATTTTTCTAAGCATAGATTACACAGCTAGATAAATCTACAATCAACCGGTTGAACACACTTGCATGAATGGAGAATCTAAACTATTAAACTTGAAAACAACAAAATTCCATACTTGAATGAAATCAAAGAAAAACTACAAAACAAAATCTACTCTACCTTACATTCTAATATGCTCCATGACATCTACTTCACATCTCCTTCCATGTTGGGAACATCAAAGCTTTATTCAAATTCTTCAAAATTACAAAGTACAACAAAGCTCTCCAAAGCTTTCCAAAAGCTCCAAGGCTTTCCAAAACTAAAAAGCTAAAAGCTACCAAATGAAGGAGAGAGGTCTCCTATTTATACAAAAATATGAGAAGTCATCTCATTAATGAGAGTCCATGAATCTCTCCCTATACCTCTAGAGTCCCAATCAAAATAGGAAATGATAAGACACATGTCTTCTTAGAGTTTCAATACAAATATGAAATGTGACACATATCCTCATGATCCCATGATCCTCTCCACTCAAATTCGAATTTGGCCTTAGGGTGCCACATAAAGGTCTTTTAGAAGCCTCCTTTTGACCTGCACATGTCAACAATCTCAACCCACTTGTTAGGTATAAGCATATGCACATTATTTTCTAATTTTTAACCACAAATTCACTTAAAAAGGCTAAGAATTAATAAGTTTAGAAAAATATAAATGTTACCTAATGATAATGAAAGTGAGATGAATGTAGTGACATAGTAGTGAAATGAAGGTGAAATGGAGGTGATATAATGGACATAATAGTGAAAGCGTAATGGAAATGAATGACAATTTCAAGACCCAATTGTAGGCTTTGAAATTTGCATGCAAGCCAAAATTTTGGAGGGTGGTTGTAGCTGCTACAACATAGATTAAGGGTCAAGTTCTAAGGGATTTGGTGCTTACAGGTTAGGTATTTTAATGGTTAGTTGCTTAGGGATTATGGGTTAAGGGATTAATGTTTAATTCATGCTTAGGGCACAGGGGTTTATGGATTAAAGGTTTAGGAATTAGAGATTAAGTGTTTAAGGGTTGATGGCTTAGGGGTAAGTGGATTTAGGGATTTTGCATTAAGGGATGAATGGATTTAGGGATTTTGCATTAAGGGATTAGTGATTAACCAGGGTTGAGGGATTAAGGGTACTTTAAGATTTATGGCTTAAGGTTTTAAAGGTCAATCTAGGCTTAGGGGTTAGGGGATTTAGGACTTTATCATAACTCCTAAAATGTAATGGGACATCTTCCAACATGCCCCTCACCAATGTCATCCACCGATGTCACATTGTGAGCAGTGAATGGGTTGAATGTTGAAATTTCTTCAAATTATTCTTGTATGCATCGAAATTGACATGGTTATACGAGACAAATGCCTTGACAGTATACAAGGGTCTGAAGACTCAAGGATGCTTGATGTCCCCACACAATCTTTGAGATCATCCATGTTTGCATCAATGTTCTTCATGCAGTCTCATTGTCATCATTCGTTATTCCCATGTATGGAATCTTTGTCGAAACTCTCTTGAAATGTCCTGGAACATCTTCCAACATGGCCATTACCAATGTCATCCATCAACGCTACACAATGAGTAGTATCGTTGAATTTTTTTTGAACTATTTCTTTATGCATCGAAATTTGACATGTTTAGAGTAGACACATGCCTTGATGGTATGCAAGGGTTTCAAGACTCAAGGATGTGTGAAATCCCTGCATAATATTTGATATCGTCCACATTTGCATCAACATTCATCATGCGGTCTCATTGTCATCATTCCTCATTCCCATTTATGGAATCTTTGTCGAAACTCTCTTGAAATGTCAATATGGAATGTCTTCCAACACACCCATCACCAATCTCATCCACTGACATTGCACGTGAGAAGTAAATGGGGCCAACATTGAAATTTCTTTAAATTTTTCTTGTATGCATCGAAAACATGGTTAGACTAGGCACATGCCTTGACGGTATGCAAGGGTTTCAAGACTCAAGGATGTGTGACATTCCTGCATAATATTTGAGATATTCAACATTTTCATCAACATTCATCATCTAGTCTCATTTTCATCTTCCTCATTCCCATCTATGGAATCTTTGTCAAAACTCTCTTGAAATGGCATGGAACTTCTTCCAACATGCCCATCACTAATGTCATCCACCGTCGTCACATGGTGAGTAGTGAATGGGGCCAATGTTTAGATTTAGTGAGTATGGGGATTAAGGATTGTGGGTTAGTGATTAAGGTTTACAAGGGATAAGGATAAGGTTTATAAGATGACACAATGGGGTTCATTAGGATTTATATATGTTTAGGGCTATGGGATAGAGGGATTAAGGATTATTTGGGTTAGAAAATATGGGTTTTGAATCATGTGTTAGGGTTTATTAGGGTTATTTTTTAAGGGTTAGGGGTTTTTATTAAGGGGTTATAATATTAGGATTTATATGGGTCAGAAGTTTTAAAAGTGTTAATGATTATAAGGTAATATAGTAGTTATCATTTATAGTGGATATAATAATTTAGGAATTTTGGTTATTAATTCCAAGTCCAAAGGATATATGCATTTAAGTATAGGAGTTATTTGTTTTAAGGTTTAAAAATGAAAAGGGTTTGGACATGTCATATAGGTTATTTGTTAGGGCATATAGGAGTTAGAGAATATGTTTATATATGGTATTAGGTCATGGATCATATATGTTACAAGTTAAAAAGTATAATTGTTATGACTGGGAGTTCATTAGTGATAATGGTTACATTTCAAGAGTTAAGAGTGATAGGGTTATGATTTTTAGGATATAATTGTTATGGTTACAAGATATATAGTATAATAGATGTTAGGGGTCAAAATTAGAAGGTGTTAAGGCTTATAGGGGCTTGGGATTATAGTTTTCATGTGTTATACAATTTAGGGGTGATAAGGCTTAGACATTGTTGGGTCACAGAATTGTCATATTTTTCCTATTTATTTTCCTAATCCCTTTTTTACCAACAACACCATTTCTTATTACTGTAACAACCCTTATTCAACAAAGTATGCACTTTTTCACTTGTCCCTTTCTTAGTCCAATTCTACTTATAATTTGACATTAGAACTATTTTCTTAGGCTATCTTTATCATAAAACTAATGTATGGGTGTTTTAGGTTTGGATGTTCTATCAAATCTTGTTGTTACAGGATTAATTAAGGTTATGGGAGTCGATGTTGTTACATAGACAGTTGTTGAAGCACTTGTTTCATTTCCTAATCAGACTAGATCTAGGAATTCCAATTATTCATCAAATTAATACACACCTCTCCCTTCCATAATACTACATGATTAGAACATTATAGAACCATTACTTTTTACAATTAAATCGATGTAACTATCATTGTTAGTACCAATATTCCTTCATCATTATTACTTTTTAATGTATTATTCATGGTGTTACATCCAGATATCAATGCAATCATTCAGAAATTCCTTTTGATTTAAAATTTTTGAATTGGTAATAAGGATGAGTAACTGTCAATAATTCGAACACCTTGACATTCTCCCTTGAACAAGAATTTGTGTGGACTCAAGAAGCTTTTTAATAGGTTCTTAGTATTATTGAGTAGTGTGGTTGTGAGCACTTATGGGTGCAGTGGTAAGACATAAACCTAGCTCTATTAATGTGTTGTTACAACATCTAGAAGCATTGGAAATTTTTCAAAAGGTTGGATGGCTAATTTATTTTGAAAAATCATAGGGTTTCAGTGAATTTGTCGCTTTAAAATTTTCCTAAGCCTTAGTTTAAAAACACTCTATGTTCAAGGGCTTCAGAATTATTGTTACAGAAGAAGTTATGACAAAAGTGACAGGGCTGCTTAGGACGAGATAATGGTGGTTCTCAAGGAAAGTGGCCAATCCTGAAGTTCAGGCTATATTATTACAAGAGGGAGAAGAATTGATGCCCAAGGGTAGGGGTTTTTATAGAACATCTCTTCCTCACCCTTGAGAAGATGTAGCCATCTTCACCCAAAAATTCATTACCTATGAGGGTCGTTTTGGGATTATTTTCAATTATCACATTCAATTTCTATCACACTTGAGGATGAGGTAGTTGATTAATTTACCATACTACTTTGTAAAGTCATTTCAACACATGGAAGAGGCTATGAAAGGGGGGAAAATTTAAAAACTTGTGTCACTAACCATGCACTCATTACAAGGACAAGGGAGCTCGTGGCATGGTTTGATAATGAGACCTTATGCTGGTGTGAATGAGGAGCATGAAGAGAGTATTGAAGAATCACCCTATGTTGAAGCAACACCTAGTGTTGAAATAGGACCAAGTACTGAAGCATCACCCAACACTAAAATAGTGCCAAATACTGAAGTATTGCCCAACGCTAAAATAAAACTTGTTGCTAAAATTGTTACATCTTCCAGGAGAAAGAAAACCACATTCTCTAAGTAGAGTAGGGTTCATACACCTCATATGAATGGTCAACGAAACCCTAAGAGGTGGAGTTCCATTAGAATGGCCCCTAGTTCATCCTAACGAGGAAAGGATAGGTTGATATACGAACTTGTGGTGGTGTTTAGTGAGTCATCATAGGAAAGGCAAGGTGGGTGCTCGATTATAGAAGAAGTGCTATAGGAAGAAACTACTAGAGCAATAGTTGTGTCTAAAGCTATAGTTGATGAAGTGAAGACCCCTGAAGGGACAAGAGGAGTATAAAGAAAGGTAATAATGCAGAAAAGGAAACTGAAAATGCTAATTGGTGGAAGAAACCCTAGGAAAAGGGTGCAATAATTTGTTATATGAGAAGAGGCTAAAAAACCTACTGCTACATCTAAGGGAGAATATGTTGATACATCTGGACTTAATGGGTTTGAGGAGAAACAAGAGAAAGAAAAGAAGGATAGGTCTACATAATAAGGCACCTCTACATAAGAAATCTCGGCTGTTACACCATATCATAAATAAGAGCCAGAGAAATATCAAGAGATAGAAGGACCAGTAACAGAAGATAAGACAGAAGAACAAGAGATTTTTACTTCACCAGGTAAGATGAAAATGGACCCTCTCATTCAATGTTATTTTAGTGTTGGGTGATGCTTCAATACTTGGTCCTATTTCAACACTAGGTGTTGCTTCAATACTCTCTTCATGCTCCTCATTCACACCAACACAAGGTCTCATTATCAAACCATGCCACAAGCTCCATTGTCCTTGTAATGAGTGCATGATGATTAATTAATGAGCGCATGGTTAGTGACGCAAGTTCCTATATGTTATAATGAGACCTTTCACAGGTGTGAATGAGGAGCATGAAGAGAGTATTGAAGAATCACCCTATGTTGAAGCAACACCTAGTGTTGAAATAGGACCAAGTATTGAAGCATCACCCAGCACTAAAATAACACCAAATACTAAAGTATCACCCAATGTTGAAACAACACTTGTTGCTGAAAATGTTACATCTTACAGGAGAAAGACAACCGCATTCTCTAAGTAGAGTAGGGTTGATACAACTCATATGAATGGTCAATGAAACCATAAGAGGTGGAGTTCCATTAGAGTGGCCCCTAGTTCATCCTGATGATGAAAGGATAGGTGGATATAAGAACTTGTGGTGGTGTTTAGTGAGTCATTAGAGGAAAGGTGAGGTGGGTGCCTGATTGTAGAACAAGTGCTAGAGGAAGAAACTACTAGAAAAATAGTTGTGCCTAAAACTAGAGTTGATGAAGTGAAGACCCCTGAAGGGACCATGGGAGTATAAAAAAGGGTAATAATTTAGAAAAGGAAACTAAAAATGCTAATTGGTGGAAGAACCCCTAGGAAAAGGGTGCAAGAATTTGTTATACGAGAAGAGTCTCAAAAACGTACTGCTACATCTAAGGGAGAATGTGCTGATACATTTGGACTTGATGGGTTTGAGGAGAAACAAGAGAAAAAATAAGAAGGAGAAGTCTACATAATAAGGCACATCTACATAAGAAATATTGGTTGTTACACCATATCTTGAATAAGAGCCAGAGAAATATCAGGAGACAGAAGGACCAGTAACAGAAGAGAAGACGAAAGAACAAGAGGTTTTTACTTCACCAGGTAAGACGAAAATGGACCCTCTCATTCAAATTGAAAATTAGAGATGAGGAGTTAAAGAAACAACTTCCCTTGGTTAAATAACAACTTCACTTTAAGAATGAAACCAGATTGGATATGTTGGCATAGGTTGTAGAAATGGCATCATCTAATGTCTCAAAAAACTTTTTAAGGGCTGCCAAGAAATCCTTGGGGAGGATGAAATCATGGAGACTGTTAATGTTTCAGTTGGAGTACAAGTGGGTGAATAGGACAAATAATTTCAACCTACTATTCCACAGGAACTTGATGTTGACATTGTTGTTACACAAGAACTAGCAGTCGACGCAGTGCTGGAAGAAGAAAAATATTATGTTAATCCACAAGAACTTGTTTACGATGTTGTCGTTACATAAGAACCAATAGTTGAAATAGAGAAGAATGAAAAAAAATAAATTATACCACAAGAACCTATCGATGACGTTGTTATTATACAAGAACCAACATTTGAGATAAAGCAACAGGAGGAGAAAAGGGAACGGAAGGAGGATGTTGAAACAACATTTGAAATAGCTTAAGTTAAATTTTAAGATTTAATGAGGGTAACAGATCAATGGAATAAATTAGCGCTCTTTCCCAAAGATGAAGTCATATTCCTAAAGGAGCATGAGGAAATGCTCAATAATCTTAAGAAGGAGTGAGCTGAAAATTTAAGAAATGAAGAATTCGTGAAAATTAAGAAGGAGAGGAATCAACAAACGAAATAGGTGAAGGAAATACAAGGAGAGGTTAAGTTGTTACAACAAGAAAAGGAGCTCATTTATGAGATCATTAATGACTTATTGTGCAGTAGGATTCCTTCTCCTTCTTATCCTTTATATTTTCAAGAAAAGCATTATCCCTTCCAACTAATAGTCCTGAAGGAAAAGAGACCATATAAGACAAGGAAGATACAAGGCTTCCTTGAAACATTTCAAAGTGATAATTTCTCATAACAACATTTATTGTGTGAGTTGTACCTGGATGATCTCACTTTCTTTGGGGAACAATCATTCAATATGACATCCTATGTGGGAGATGAATAACTCAGTGTTTTTGTTTCTTTTATGCAAAATCAGATAGGTTGGAAAGCTTCCCATGATACTATAACAACTAATGAAAAATGGGTAGAAATATTTATTAGAGGATAAATTGGTTCAGATGAAGTTGTTTCACACAAATACAATCCAATATGGTGGTTCCCAACCACTAAGACACTATTGATGGAACATCAAGAATTAGTTCAATGGAGATGCCACAAAAATATACAAGGAATAAGAACTGGTGCCTTGGAAGGAAGCAAATTGAGATGGGATATTTCCTGACAAGAATTGAAGAAGGGATACCCTTATTTCTATAAAAATTTTGAGAAATCACTTTCCAGATTTCATCTGTTTGTTGATTGTATTAGGAGGAGTGGTGCAGGCTAGATATGACTTATATTCAAGTTCCCTCATGTTTGGTTACCCACCGATCAGTATTAGCATCCATATAATATTATTGATAACATTTGGGAGGAATAACTGGTTATCTCTCAAGGATATAGGATTAGAGGTGAAGACATGGCAGGAACTTACAACCTCACACAACTTCTCTCTTAGCAAGTTAGGCATCAGTTACATGGGCTTGCATGAGGACATGCATAATATTTAGTTGTGAGGGGAGTTTGGATCACAGGATTGTCATATTTTTCCTACTTATTTTATCCATTTTTTACCAATAGGACCATATTTATTACTGTAACAACCCTCATTCACCTAATTTTTCCCTTTTTCACTCGTCTCTTTCTTAGTCCAATTATAATTATAATTTGACATTAGAACTATTGTCTTAGGTTTCCTTTTATCATAAAACTAATGTATGGGTTGTTTCAAGTTTGGATGGTCTGTCGAAGCTTACTGTTACAGGATTACATTTTAGTTCCTTTACTAATTTGGATTAATTAAGGTTCCAAGAGTTGTTGTTGTTACATAGACAGTTGCTTAAGAATGTGTTGCCTTTCCTAATTAGACTGGATCTAGGAGTGTACCAAATTCAAAATAAATAGCTCATCACTTGAAGATATTTGTGGAGCATCCAAATTATTTGGTTGAGATATTTTGTAACTCTATTTGTAGTTAAAGGAAATTTTTATAGTCTTACCCCTTCAATGGAAATTGTTGTGTAATTGTTAAGTTATCGTTTTATTTTAAGATCTAATGAGAATCAAAATATTTTCATGATGATATTCTCATTATAATTAAGATATATAAAAGAGAAGATTGTTTTCTCGTGAGGGATGGAGCGAAGAATTGGAGAATAGGATTGGAAAGGGGAAACACCAAAGCTCTATCATCTTGATATTTTTATTAATGCAAATCTCAACTTTGTGGTTCAATAATTTCTTCTTAGTAGTTTGAGTGATTTTTAGTGCACCAACTCCTATTGAGGAGGAAGGGCCCTCCTTCTTAGTATGGATCACTGATTAGTTAGAGTGGAATACTTAATTGCATAAATATTTCTTAATTATGTTATTGTTGTTACTATTATTGTTAAAGTTAAGTGTGTGTAATTTAATTAATTGCAGTAAGATTTGGATGTTGTGACAATTTAAGACTTGGATCGGTCCCTTAGTTTAGTGTGGTAGTGAATTATTTGCTTTGTTGTTACAGTTTGGATTCCACTTCCTTTTATGTGTGCCGAATGAATGGGTGATGGTTTTCAGGAGTGTTGTGAGGTGGTTGAATGAGAAATTGGATAAATATTTCCTAGTTATGTGATTGTTGTCAATATTATTGTTACAATTAATTTTGTGTGTAATTTATTTAATTACATTAAGCTTTGGATGGTGTGACAACTTAAGTCTTGGACTAGTCCCTCAATTTGGTGTGGTAGTGAATTATTTTTGTTGTTACAGTTTGGATTGCACTCCTTTTTATGTGCTCTATTGAATGAGTGATGACTTTTAGGAGTGTTGTAAGAGTGGTTGAATGATAGATTACATAAATATTTTTTAATTATGTGATTGTTGTTACAATTAATTTTGTGTGTAATTTAACTAATTGTAGTAAGCTTTGGATGGTGTGACAACTTAAGTCCTGGATCAGCCCCTTAGTTTAGTGTGGTAGTGAATTATTTTCTTTGTTGTTATAGTTTGGATTCCACTTCCTTTTATGTGTGTAGATTGAATGAGTGATGGTTTTCAGGAGTGTTGTGAGAGTGGTTGAATGAAAAAATTGCATAAATATTTCTCAATTATGTGATTGTTGTTGTTGTTGTTGTTGTTATAGTTAATTTTGTGTGTAATTTAATTAATTATAGTAAGATTTGGATGGTGTGACAGTTGAAGTCCTGGACTAGTCCCTCAATTTAGTGTGGTAGTGAATTATTTGCTTTACTTTTACAGTTTGGATTGCAATTCCTTTTATGCGTGTAGATTGAATGAGTGATTGTTTTCAAGAGCATTGTGAGAGTGGTTGAATGATAGAGTAGCTTATTTTGTAGTATTTATTCTCATTGAATCTATGTGGAGTGTGTAACAAATTTTTCGATTGTTGAGAGTGTATGTGAAACGACTTTGGCTTAAGATTATTTTATACTAGTCATCATTTGCCTTAGCATAAACTTTATGTGATAGTCTTGTAGAAATTAAAGTTCACCTAGATCGATAATTAAATGTAAGATCGGGTCAACCAACATTAAAATGAAAACAATATAAAATATTATGTTAACAAAGTTTCTTATTCAAATCATTGCAAGATACGTGCATAAATATTTTATTAACTTTTATGTCTTCACAAACATATTTTGATACAAAATGAATGGAAGAAGCATTCAAGTAATCCTATTTTTTTCTGCCAACAATTCATACCATATCTTGAACACTCTAATGATATTGCAATAGGTAATTGCATTGACACAAATAATATTGAATCATTTCAAAGTTTAGGCCATCATCATTGAAATCTGACTATAGACCATCCATATTGTTACCATATGTATTTGGATTATCACTTTCTATACCATCCATATTGTTGTCTTCCATAATATCATCTAACTTTGTATTGTTTTCTTCTTGTGCCTTAACATAACCATCTTAAACATCATCATGGATATCAATTTCTTTGACGTTCTGTAATCCTTCTCTCTCATTTTTTCGGCCTTCATTGTTTTGTTCAGTATCCACTAATGCATCATCAAATACATGCCTTAATCTTAGATCATAATGTATGAAAAATATCCATTTCGGGTTCAGAATATCTTCATAGAAAAATACATGCACATGAATGAGTATGTAAAGATATTAGATGTATGTTATAACAATTTTATTGATTAATAAACACGTATATATTCACAATAAACAATGTATTAATATATCATTGATCGTTCTCACCTCTTCTTTGAGTTAAAGAAATACCTGCTCACAATGAATTGGTAGAACATAAGGCTCCTTATCCTCTAGTAGGAACTTTAAGGAACCTATAGAAAACAATCTGCTATGAGTATCATGTCATTGTGTCCTCCCAAATGCTTCATACCATCTACACTTAAAAATACATCATTTAAAAGAGCATTAATCCAACTCAATAATTTATTGTACTTTCCCACCATATTGTAGATTCCCTTCAATAATATTCTTATATTTTGAGCTTGATCGACTGGATTGCTTGAAGTCAACCATGATGCCACAATTTAAGGATTGTGTCTTTACATCTACACATTCTACATGATAATTTCGACCATATGCCCACATTGAAGGATATTTCCTTACTTGTGAAAGACCATATATTTTGGTTAAAACAAATAATGATGAATATTAAACTAGTTAATAGTGTCAAAACTGTAAGGAAACATCATTCTATAAAAGTTCAACTATACCTTTATTTCACTTCCTCTAGACATGTTGATTTCATCTTCTGTTATGCTTGAATTTATACCTATATCTTCTATTTGATTTTGAATTTGTTCAGTAACCCATTCTAGTGTGCAATGTTTGCACCATTCCCCTTGCAGATCAACAGGAAATGGGGCATTCCTTGGGTTTGATCTCTTATATTGTCTCTTTGATTCCAACATTTCTAATCTCTTTTTATCATACAAATCAATCCATTTTGTTCATCAATTCCATGTGGTATAGAATGAACTTGTCAAGTATAGCACTTTCGTCTACACTTATTACATGTCAACATGCTTGTTTCAAACTCCAAAGGCCATGTTGTTAATTTGACAAATAAATTACATAGTAAATTAATGATTTCAATAAAAACAACCACAATGATCATTATTTTACTTATTAATTTATACTTAAACACCATTAGATTGTGTTTTTTCTCCATCAATAATATTTAATGGTCATTCTTCATCCCATAAGCATGGCCCATATTCGAAATCCTTACCAAGGAATTCACATAGGAATAAAAATGCTTCATTCAATACATACCCTTCAACAATGTAAACCTCTGGATGTGCCTTTTGTCAGACATGTATTTTTAGAGTTTTCATATACCTCTCAGAGAAAGGCATCCACCTCGTCGATACGACACCCACCAATTCAATTCCATCAACTAAGTGTATAAGTAAATGGACTTGTAGGTCCATGAAACTTGTAGGGAGCTCCTTCTCAACTACAACTACAATTTCTGAAATTTCCTTCTTCCATTTTGGCACTTCACATTCGTGGATCTCCTTGGATGTCACCCACTTAATATAAGAAGAGTAAATTAGTATGAACCTTCAGTTAAAAATTAGAATGCAATACAATATCTCTATGTCTCTCTCGCGTGAACATTCCATACCACATACCTTGAAAATACTGACAATCAACTTATGGCATTCCTCAAGTCAATGGTAAGACATGAATCCTCCCTAATTACCAATGGCATGATATGTTTTCAAACACATTTATCAAAGGTTATCATTAGTTATTTTTGTCACACAATAGAATATCATAATATATTTAGTACCTAATCAATTTTACAAATAAATGTTAAATGATGATATAATACCTTCATAAAATTATGAAAAGCATGTGTTTTAAATCCTCTGATATGTCCATCAACTGTAAAAGCTTTATCTGACAATGACCCATAGCTAGTAGGTGTCCTTATTTAATGTATGACAATTTTTTGTTGGTCTAGCTCTTTCTTTTTCAAAATCCATGGAGCTTCTGCATATTTTTCATTTTCCCTGTTTAGCCACAAATGTTTTCTATCAAATTTGGTATGTGAAAGAGAAATATTTCTCCTCGAAGACAAGGTGTCCTTCTCTTTGCCTACTATATGTCGAAATATTGAATCTGGAACATTTTTGAAGATGTGAATAGGATCTAATAGGTGAGATATTAATAGTTCCTTACAATATGGGGGCTCATAAAATATGGATTTCCTTTTCATCCCTTCTGGCCTCTTAATTACAACTTGTTTTGGTTCTTCAAAATAATCACCCACATCAAAAAATCATGCCAAGCTTTCAATTCAACATCTGCATACTTCTTAAGCCAATCAGTTGGACCCATAATCATGGGAGGGCCTCTATTTTCAACTTTTCCATCAAATTGATTCTTATGGCTATTTCTAAACCTATGGTTTGGTGGTAGAAAAACCTTGTTGTTTGCATAAATAAATTTATAAGCTATTTAGAATACCGCCCTTGAAATTTTTCTACACAACTTGGACATGAAAATATCCCCTTTGTTTGAATGATCTGAAATTAAACAAGAATGCAAAAAAATACAGATTTAACCACAAACAGATATGCAACATAAATAACACTACATTTCATTAATATGAAAGAATTGAAATATGCTTACAAACATAATGGAAATAAACCAGCTCGGGAAATGGTAGCTTATCTCTCAGAAGTGATGTGGTGGCTACATTCCTCTGAACCGTGTTACAATGAGACTCGAAGGCCTATTTATTATTGAGAAACAATGAAAAACCCTAAATATCCAAAAACCTAACCCTAGGAGATGAAGCACCAAAACTATGGGCCTCATTTGGATAAATTGGTACATCAACTTCTCGGGGTTGTAATTTTGGCATATGATATTTGTTGACACACACAATACCTTGTCAGAAATATCTATCTAGGGACTACTATTTTCAACTCTGAACATGATTTAAAGACTTGTGTTTGTTTGTTTTCCAAAAAATCATCATTTAAGGCCTCAAAACAACTCTGAAAGTTAAGGACTCGAAAAACTACCAAAAATAGTAACTATGCTACAATTAAGGAAACTTAAAAATTGAAAGAAATAGTGGTGGGGCTTTAAGTGGAATAGGATGGTGGCCACCAATATCCACTTGGATTAGTCCTCCCCCCTTAGGAATTAATGGTCCCCATTTCATTAAATGCCTCCATGAGATGGGGAAACTTCTACTGAACTTGGTCCCTGGTGAGCCACTTGCCTTGCTGCAAGAGTTGGCCAGTTTTGATGACTCGATACATTTGGATCTTTTGTTGGTGAGTATTCTTGATCTATGTGTCCATGATCTGATCATTTGTGGCCTATTCCATGTAGTCTGGGTTTAATTGTGTTGGTGTGATTTGTTCTGCAATGTCTGGTATCTCTAGTAATAGTGGAAAGTATGGTTGAAGACGGTCCACATTGAACACTGGGTGTAGGCTAAGGAATGGTGGAATGCTGAGCTCGAATTAATTGTCCCCTACAACCTTAGTGATGGTGTAAGGCCCATATCAGATTGGGTGAAGCTTGCGATGGGGCCCAACGAGGTCCTCCTTCTGCAAATGTAATCAAACTTTTTCTCCCACCTAGAACTTGTGTGGCACCTGATGCTAATCATGACACTACTTGTACTTAGCATTGGCTCTGTCCAATACGTCATGGACCTATTGGCAGATGTGCTGAATACACTCAATGAAGTTGTTAGCCTTGTCAGCTTCAAACTGGACATGAGACGAATCTTCCTGAGTAGTTGCAAATGGTATGGCCACATCAATGGGACATAGTGGATGGAATCCAAACCCCAACTGAAAGGGGTTGTGGCCAATTGAGCTATGGAGAGCTTTGTTGTAGATGTTCTAGACATAGTGGAGGATTTCATCCCATGTGCGTGGATGCTCTGAGTTGTACATGCGCATAATGTGCACAATCATCTTGTTGACGACCTTTGTTTGGCCATCATTTTGGGGGTTGAAAGTCATGGACTTAGTGATATTGGTATCCAACATCAACCAGATACTTGACCAAAATGTACTTAGGAACTTGTTGTCCTGATCTGAGATAATGGATTGTGGGATACTAAAGTGTATCCACACTTGTTCAAAGAAGAGCTTAGCAATGGCTTCTGTTGTGATACTCTTCTTTCAGGTCATTAGAATGGCCATCTTAGAGAATCTATTGACGACCATGAAAACACAATCATTGCCATGCTTAGTAGAAGGAAGGTTCGACATGTATTCCATGGAGATAGATTTCCAAGGTAGACTAGGAGTAGTCAGAGGCATATATAGACCTTGCTTCTTGATGGTTGGTTTGGCAATGTCACAGGAAGTGTAGGATCTAATGTACTTCCCATCATCATGTTGAAGTCAGCCAATAAAAATATTTTTACAGCACTGCCATTGTTTTCTCTTCTCTGAAATATCCAGCGACCCAACTATAGTGTGCCTTCCAAATCATCTTGACATGCTCGCTTGAAGGAACACGAATGTGTCCTGGGTGGCATAACGGTGCATCCTAGAGGTGAAAATTTGGAACTTTCTTGCCTTCTAGGAGCATCTAGTATGTATTGTCGAATTATGTATCGCTCTTGTAAAGATGCAGCCACCCCAAAGTCACGTGCCCATAAGAGTCGAGCATAGTTATCAGGGCCATGATCGGCAGTCAACTGAGGTAGTCCACAATATTATTGGTGTTGCCCTTCTTGTACTTAATGCTCAAATGGAACTATTGTAGGCATGTGGACCATTTCTAATGGCAATCATTCTGCAACTTTCCTTGTGTCTGTATGAACTGCAGGGGTCGATGGTCTATGTGGATGATCGTTTCCTTCCCCATAATGTAATGCTTCCATTGTTGGTAGGCCTACACAATGGAATACCTCTCTTTGTCATAGGTGGGATACCTTCGGACTATGTCTAAAAGTGTCACACTATGATATGCCACTAGATGCCCTTGCTAAGTAAGAATTGCACCAATAGCATAGTTAGAGGCATCTATCTCAATCTCAAATGGTTGTTGCAGGGCTGGTAGTGTGAGCATTGGTACAGAGTAGAGGTGATGCTTCAACTCGAAAAATGCCTTATGTTGCAATTCAGACCAAAACAACTTTGTTTTATCTCCGCCCTGGGTGACTTGACTTAAAGGCCAAGTGATATGAGAGAAACCTAACATGAACATGGAGTAGAAATTGGCAAGACCCAAAATTTTGTAGAGCTCTGTCAGATTGGTTGAAGTTGGCTAATCCCAAATGACTTGTATCTTGATTGGGTCCACATGCACACTTTTCTCATCAATGATGTACCCCAGATATTGAACCTGGGTCATACCGAAAGTGAATTTCTCTAAATTGGCACACAATGTGTGTTGATGTAGAGTTTGGAGGACCTGTCAAATATGGAGGAAGTGATCTTCCCAAATCTCGTTGAATATTAGAATGTCATCCAAATACACCACCACAAATGATTTGGTTAATGGTCACAAGATGTCGTCCATCAACCTCATGAAGACTGCAAGGGCATTCGTCAACTTGAAAGGTGTGACCAACCATTCGAAAATGACCTCCTTGGATTTGAAGGCAATCTTCAACACATTGGAGGGTTCAATTGCTACTTGGTGATACCCAGACTTCAAGTCAATCTTACTGAAATATTTGGATCCCTTGAGCTAGTTTATAAGGTCATCAATTCATGGGATTGGATACCTATTTCAGACAATGATCTTGTTCAGCACCCGATAGTCAATACAGAGTCTTGTCCTTCTTCTGTACCAACACAATTAGGGTCCCACAGGGTGATGAACTTGGCCTCATGTGCCCTTTCTACAAAAACTCCTGAATCTACCTCTGGATTTCATCGTTCTCCATAACACAGCATCAATAGATCGGTCCATTGGGAAGCGACACACCTAGAGTCAGATCAATCGAGTGCTTGAACTCATAATGTATAGGTACCCTTGTGGGTGAGATGAAGATGTTCCCTTACTCCTCCATGATCTTGTCTATATGTTGCTTTCATGCAAAGGAACCATGTCTAGAGGTCATGGCCACAATATCCTTCTTTCCCTGAGCGTGATAAGGAAAAAAAAAATCTTGGTCTCGGAAGTGATCTTACTAGATTTCTTCATAGCGATCAAAGAGATGGTGGTAGGTGGTGCTACCTCTGGTATCCTATACAAATTATTTCCCAAAGTAATAATAAAAGTGTGAGGCTTGGACTCATACACAACTTGTTGCTTCCACAAGTTTGGTTTTCCTAATAAGACATCACAAACTTCAAGAGGAGCAACATCACATAATACCTCATTTCTGAGTTTAGACTTCTGTGATCCATATTAATAATAACAAATTATTTCAGAAACAATCATATAGGAGAAATTTTGTCGACACGTTTCGAACCATCCAGTGTGGTTCATCTTCAAGACAATATGATGAATCAGATCTAGGCAATGAAATAAATAGATGAAGATGGCAACTATCTAGCCGTTAGAAAAACAGCTAGTTTGAAAAAATATACTTAAATTTCTATTTTAATTATTGTATTTTTTTAGTTAATTATTATATTATTATTATAATAATTAATAATGGTAAACAAATTAATAATATATATTATATATATATTATATATAATAATATATATATATATATATATATATATATATATATATATATTATATATATATAGTATATATATAATATATTATATATTATCACAATCATATAATATTATAATAAATATATAATTTAATTAAAAAAATAATATTAAACAATATAAATAATAAAATAATAATTATATTATTATTATTATTATTTTATTATTTGGATTTTATTAAATTAAAATAATATAGATATTATTTAATTCTATATCTATATATATATATATATATATATATATATATATATATTATATATATATATATATAAGAGATCAAGGTAGGGATCCAACACCTGTTGATGCTTCAACCGTCGTTTTCCAAGGCCTCTCTGAATTTACAATAATGAAAATGGTCAACCCTAGCTATGACTTCAACCTCTTCTATACAAATGTGCTGATTGGTATTTTCATCATGTTTTGCCAAGGTTGAGGAGCGTGACCTCCTCAGCCTTGGTAGAACATGTTGAAGAGACAAATCATCACATTTGTATAGAAGAGGCTGAAGTCATAGCTAGGGTTGACCATTTTCATTATTGTAAATTCAAAGAGGCCTTGGAAATTGAAAAAAGACCTGTTAACCTTAACAGGGATGATGGTTGGAACATCAGCAAGTGTTGGATCCCTGCGCTGATCTCTTAAAATTATATATTATTATTATTATTATATACTAAATTAAATAATATCATTTTATCATAATAATGAATTAAATGAGATCTAATATTACATTTTATTTATAAAATCCAATATATATATATATATATATGAAAATAAAATAATAATAATAATAATAATAAATGATTTTATTTATTTATTTTATTTTATATATATATATAATATATATATATATATATAATATATTATATAATAATTAATTTATTAATTTTTTTCAAACTAGCCATTTTTCTAACGGCCAGTTAGTTGCTCTCTTCATCTATTTATTTCATTACCTAGATCTGATTCATCATATTGTTCTGAAGATGAATCACACTGGATGGTTCGAAACGCATCGACAAAATTTCTCCTATGTGATTGTTTCTGAAAGAATTTGTTATTAATACCTCATTGTTAAGGGCTTGATGTTGTAGGGAAGGTGACATTGATGGCTGACGCAGAGATATCGCCCTTGGTGAAGCCACCTGATGGTGTGTGGCTATGGGTGTGTTGTGGTAGGTAGGTCCAACCACTTCACGACCTCTCCTGAAATGAGGTTCTTTTGGCTCGCAGTGTCGACAATGAGCAACAATGGAGAACCTTTCACCCACATATCTAAGTGGAAGAGGCACTTCCCCTCCTTTGGATCTTTGGGGCTCATTCTTATGGATCTTGTTGGTGGAAACGGTGACACTGGGCTCCATGTCAATAATATGCTTCCATTTGTCATTCCCCTAGTCAGGATCTAACTCAGAGTCAGAATATGCATTTGATTTGGAAGCCTTCATCTCGACCATCAGTGACTGCTTGGCTTGACACTCACTTGTGTTGTGAGTGGGGCTCTTATGGAAATCACACTATTTCCTTGTGTCCTTCTTTGTCTTCATGGTGTTTTTCTTTTCATGTGGCTTCAGCAGGTTGTCCTGGGTCATGCTGCCTTGGCTTTGTCCTTTGTTTTGTAGCTTGGGGGTGCCTTTCACTTGCTTTAGATTCATAGATCCAAAGTCTCGCTTATTCTATTTAAATTTTTTCTCAATCTTGACAGTGTATCAATAGGAAACACCAAGAGAGGATATGTACAAGAATTCTATTTCATCCTAGATGGACTTTTGTAGACAACAAAGGAACTTGAGTACCAAATTCCACTAATAATCCTTGATACCCAACTTTGTGCAAAGTATGTTAAATATTTGTGAACTCTAGCACATCTTGGTCCCTTCCCTGCTGCAACATGATCCACTTTATGTATGTATATTCATAGAACCCAACAGGGTAATACTGCTCCTTGATGGCATCTTGAATAGAATTCCAAGTGGGCTTGGCTAAGAATAGTGAGGGTTCACTCTCATCCCTCTTCTGGCAGTAGGTTTCCCACCAATACTTGATGTGGGGGGCGGCTTTCAGGAGTGCAAAAGTAATCTCTTCCTGGTTGGAAAAGTCATGAACCAAGAAATATCCTTCTACCATATTTATCCATTTATATATGGCATCTGCATCTCTCTGACCTTCAAATATGGGGATGCAAAAGTTAACTTGTACCTTAATGGGATTGGCGCTCCCAGAGTGGTTTCCGAAACAATATGTGTCGCATGTGGGTAGTTGATGAAGGATCTTTGCAAAGTTGTCCATTGTCACATTCCTCTATTGCTCGAGGGCTTATTTGAGCAATATTTTGAAAGGATCTCTTGCTCCCTTGTCTTTATTTTCTTCCACCATGGTAGGTCGTCAGGGTTTGTGATGCTGGTCTTGTAAGGGTTCAACTAGTTCGATCCCTAACTCCTTATACTCTGAGCTCATTGGGGACATGCAAAGAAAAACAGAGAAAGAGAAAACTTGCTCTGATACCATTGATCCGACCTTAAATAAGAATCCAACAAAACTATAACCATAAATATAGAGATTCAGTAGAAATAACATTTCATTTCATTAATATCAAAGAACTTAAATACGCTTACAAATAGAATGGAAATAAACTAGCTCAGGGGATGGTGGCTTATTTCTGAGAAGAGATGTGGCGGTTACATATATCTGAACTATGTTACATTGAGGCATGAATGCCTATTTATTATTAATAAACAGTGAAAAACCCTAAACATCCAGAAACCTAACCCTAGGAGATGAAGCGCCAAAACTATAGGCCCCCGTTTGGGTAAATTAGTACATCAACTTCTTGGGGTCGTACCTTTGGCATACGATCTTCATTTGATGCGTGCAATACCTTGTTAGAAATATGTATCCAAGGACTGAAAATTTTAGTTACAAACATGATTTAGAGAATCATGTTTGTTTTCCCATTTTCCAAAAAAAACATTGTTCAGGGCCTCAAAATGGCTCCAGAAGTTAAGGACCTGAAAAATTGCCAAAAATAGTAACTGTGCTACAATTAAGGAAACTAAAAAACTGAAAGAAACAGTGGTGGGGGTCCAAGTGGAATAGGCAGGTGGCCATCAATATCCACCTGGATCATTAAAGCCCTATAATTTAATAAAGTTAACAACATCAAAATAATAGTATAAAACTAAGTATGAAAGTTGGGATGACAGCAAATTATAAGTGTAAATACGTAAAAAAATTATCTTACCAGAACAAAAACCAAGTCTTGAGAAATCATGAATAGTCCAACATAGCACACCATACAACATTAAGGGCCTATTTTATGGACGACGTGATATGTCATACATGATTATGCCTTTCCATAGCAGTTTCATATCATCAATAAAAGGCGCAAGATAAACATCTACGTTTTTAACTTAATGTTTTCCTGGAACAATGAGAGTCAGCATAAGTTGCTCCTTTCTAACACTCATCCAATGGGGGAATACTGTTTACTATCAATCCGACTGGACAAACACTATAATTTGATCTCATGAAAGAGAATGGGCATAGTCCATCAATTGCAAGACCAAAATTGATACTATAGGGTTCATCTTTGAATTTTTTTGGTCACTTTTCCTCTATATATTTCAATGCTTTGGAGTCAGCCAAAATTCACATGAATCCATTTTTACTCCTTTTCTTTGCATGCTAATCAATAAATTGTGCAAGGAATTACAATGAAACATTCATTGAAGTCTAAGTATAACTGGCATGTGACGTAAAACCTTTGTTGGAACTATAGGACCTTGTACATATGTATGATATCTCTTCTCTTCGCATACTGGGAAGTCTACCTTGTCTTGATATTCATCTATGTATAAAATGCAATCATTTTTACATGAATTAATTTTCTTATATTCAATCCCCAACTCAACCAACCATTGAAGCACCTTTCTGCAAGTTGATGGAAACACATTCTCTTTAGGAAATATTTTAGTTTTTTGTGCCCCATAAGATTGTCAAATATTAGATCAATTGAATGTTTGAATTATGATGAACATGCTTAATATGTCAATCTATATTATGACTATTCATATACAATATATGGTTTTAAAATCCCATTAAAGAAATATAAACGAAGTTGATGAATGTTTACGAATTACTTACACCAATTGATAATGCATCATAAGAAAAAGATTTCAACTCACTTCAATGGTGTGGTGAATCTTTTGTCTGAACAACCAAATATTGACTTGATTTCTAATAATATTAATGTGCATGCTAGTTTTGAGGTTCTACTTGCAACTGATTTGAACACAGGTGTCTTTTTTTGTTTCTTGATGGAGTCTTTTAGGTTGTTATCATCGACATTACGTTGGTGGTAATTACCTTTGTTGATCAGGTGCTCAATATTATGCTCAAAAATCAAAGTTGTCAAAATGGTGTGAAACCTAAATGACCACGTAGTGGTCATTATCCTGAATCTGGAGCAACTCGTTTTCCGTGAAACAGACACCGTATGGCTTTAGAAACGCATTGTGTTCACTTTGACAAATAGGTAATTTTCTGGAAAAAAGGGGACAACCCAGTTAGCAGTCTGTACTATTGACTAGGCTACCTAGTTGGCGCTAACTATACAACTGAGGTGGCACCGTAATCTCATCATGAATGGTTGAGTTCCATGTGGCACATTCATACATACATGAGTTGACAAGATGCTATTGGTTGAAGGCTATACATGTGGACCAGTGAGAGGGTCACACATGGCAAACTCGGAGACCGCTATGTGCCTTCTCAAAGGTCAAATAAAATTTTACGTGGGGAGGTTAGGGTCAAACCTGTGACCTCACCCACAACAACACCAAGCTTTACCACCATGCCTGCAAGTTCTTTCTTAACTATCATATCGCAGGCGGGTCGACATTAAAGAATCAGACCTAGAATAATCCAGGGTGCGATGTGATAATCGCAATCACACATTGCAGAAGGGAATTACTACAACATCGGCCTCAACACAATCAAGTTGTGATTGCTATATTGCAATCACATATCGCACAGTGAAAGTCCCATTATATTTTTTACCCTGGCTCTGCTGATGGCGATATCTTCCTGATGTGATACAAGTTATACTGTAGTTGATAGCCAGTCCGGTCCACTGCTTATCACAATCGCATATTGTCCACACTGCGTTCACAAACGATAAGATCTGCTAGTTCCTGCCAATTGCGATTTTCTATGGGGTTATCGATGTCGATAGCTTATGGCTGTCGCGTGACAAAATTTTTGCCCAGTTAGCGCTTTCTGGAGCGAAATTGTAGGATCATGCCGGAAATGGTGAAATTTGTGGAGTGAATATTGAGAAAACTAGGAGAGGTCGTAACTTCTTTAGTTTTCCACCAAATTGGATTCAAAAAGAGGCTAGGTAGCCATTTTTGGACATTCTGACTCATTGGAGTAGGTTTCAAAAGCATTTGAGCATTGTAAACACATATTTTTACACTTTTGAGCATAATAGAGATGCCCAAGCCATTGGAAGCTAGACCAAGGAGACGTAGCCCAGGAGGGGCGAACTTCTTTATCATGTTCCTATTGTAATGTGTTTTTGATGATATTTTGTACATGTTTATGTTGCTGTTCAATCTCTTATTTAAGTTTAATTTCTCATAACATTAATATAAAAACTCATTTTTCACTTGTAAAAATGCATGAATCTTTAAGCACAATGAAAGCATTTTGTTTCTAATCTAAGGAGGATCTTAGCACAACAATATAATATTCTAAATCATATCGTTTTGGTATCAGAGAATTAGGTTTTCTTTGTGAAATAAGGATTTAACTATTTTCAATTTTATGTCATGCTTACAAGGTTAAAACTCAAACGAGGAGAAGGGAAGCTGGTTGGAACCACTGAAGTTGGGTCAAGGGGAAGGAAAGAAAGGTTGCCAAAACTCCAACACAAGTTTATCCTCGAGTTGCGGTTGAGACTCTAGAGATAATGTCTCATGAAGGAGAACCTAAAAACATGACAAAAGATGAGAAGACCTTCATAAAGGCTTTCTTTGACATGATAGAAATGGTTAAGGTCCTCTATGAAGAGAGGAATACAAAGTTGCAAGGGGAAAGTTCCAAAGCTCCCAAAGGAGAAGGCTCTTTAGGAGGAGGTAATGGAAATGTATACAAACCTCCACCCTCTCCACCATATTCTTCATCTTCTTCTTCACAAGCATCTACACCCTCTTCCACTAACATAACCCTTACTCATATGCATCATCACACTTCAAAAGGAACTGGTAAATCACCTTTTTTAAAACTTGATGTTAAATTTGATTTGCCCATGTGTAATGGTGAAGTGAATGAAGAGAAGCTTGATAATTGGATTCGTCAATTGGATTTCTATTGCAAGATTCAAAACCTTCAAGAGGATGACATAAAGATTCAGTTAGCTTCCTTGAGAATGGAGGGCACTGTTAGCGCTCAAATCTGCCTTAGGCTGAAATAAGGCAAGACTCAAGGCCACATCAAACCACGCTCAGCCTCGTAGCTAGCCCTACGAGGACAAGAGAGGGCTCTCTCCGGGTCAAACTCGGAAAAAGGTAATCAAAAAGGCTCGAGATGACCAAATTGATGGCTGATTTTAGGCTAGGTATTAAGTACAAAGAGTTTAGGATTGATTTTTTATGATTTTGTTGAAATCAAGGGAAAGGCAATTTTGGGTGCGGGGATGAGGCACAGTTTTTGCAGAGGTCCACTTGGGGCAAGATAGGCAATTGTTTTGATGCCTTAAAGAAGGTGATATGGATAGATCAGACCGGTGAGAGGCTAAGGAGAGCAAGGGGTCTCAAGGATTCTCCTTAAACTGAAGAAAACATAGAATATTAAACAAATTTAAAGGCATAGCATAGCAATTTCATGGATTCTACCTTAACACTTCATTTTCTTAATAAGAGAAGATTCAATAGAGATAATTATGCACATACACAACTTACAAGTACTGAAATAAACACACCATCAAGACATAAAGCCACATGGATCCCAAGTAGTGCTGCAAAACCCTAGTCTTTCCTTTGCCAAAAATGCTGGTAAAATATGTACAATATAGTCTCAAAACTATCCCAAGAGTCCAACCCCTGCTACTGACTGAAAATTTACATAATATAGACCAATCCAACCCATTCCCTAACCTCTAGGGGTCGAGCTCCTCCTTCTAGGAGCAGTTTCAACCAATTCTAAACAAGGAACTGAAAACTAGGTAGTCAAACAACTAACCCCTATATGCTAGGAAACTGATTCATTCATTAAATTTTTGCCAATTTGTGAATGAATCATCTATAAGAAGGTGGATAAGTGCCATGTTACCTTACATACATCAAATTACATCATTTTGGGTGAAAAATTACATCAAAGAGTGAAACTGGTGAAAACTAGCCGAATTCCTGAGCTGAAGGTGAAAATCTGGGCCAAAAACTGTATGCGTAGCGCCCCTGATCCCTATGCGTAGCGCCCATTTGAGCCTGTTTTTGGGGCACTTCCTGACATTCAAATTGAGCTCATGATGGCTTGTTGGAAAGCCCTTGATGTCTAATTTCCAAACCAAGTGGAATTTTCCAAGTTGGAGCTCATTTGCCCCCTCAAAACGGAATTCTCCCAGAGGTACTTCCTGCAGTTGGAAAAGGTGGCAGCAAGGTGGTTTTCATGATGTTTTTGGACATTTTGACCATCCAGAACTTGACGAAATGCCTTGGAAATTGCTGAGCATGTGTATTTCATCATGAAAAATCCAAAACTACAAGCCATTTGTCAATTGGACCTTCCAATCTTCAGGGTAGCGCGCTACGTGTAGAGCCAAAAAACATGTTTCGCAAGCCAAAAATTTTGAAACGACAAAATTTTCCGGAATTTGGAGTGAAGACCCTCCATCATGTATCATGCTCAACTAATGAAGCCTCGGCCAAAACTCGAAGCGGATCAGGCCTTTTGCGTTGCTTTTGCACTTTTCTCAAACGCCTTTTAAGGACCTTGATTCTCGCTTTGCAAATATGCATGCGAGCCGGTGAGTGAGTCTTCATGTGGCAAAGCATGTCCTTGTCCCTATTTGCCTTCGCCAACAACTTCTCCAAATGAGTGTTGACCTGGATCAGCATTGATTCCCTATCAATAGGTGTCAAATCACTGGGTCTCCTTCGGGCTAATTCTCGGTCTTCCCGGATCTTTCGCAACTCATAAAGTGTATGCTCATCTTCCAGCTGTTTGTTGCGCTGCTCCAAGTAGTTGATCACCCACTTAGCCATCTGCAATTTCTTTTGCAGTGACTCATTCTCGACCCTTTGCTCTCGGATGATGTCCTTTAGCTCCGAGTTAGGAGAGCTAGCATCAACATCAATGATACCCATGTCCTCACCTCCTGAAGGACCCTCATCAACCATGGGTCTCTTGCCCCTATCCTGAATCTGTACCTGTACTGAAGACGCAGGCGAGACCAATTCCACCCCAGGTGGAGATAGTACTCGTCGTGCAGATTCAAATAAGGCCCTGTGGCCTCGCTGATATGTCATATATGCTGGAGCATCTACATGCTCGGTCTCAGGAATGTCAAACTGCTGTGAAGGCCCTCCCTCATCATGAACTTTCTCTGGTGGTGGCTGAGGCATTGTGAAGAATACACTGACTCTGTGTCTGACATGGCTTTGAAAACACAATATCTGCAATAGGAGGTCTGCAATATGTATGTTGTAGGTGTGGTGAAATCACAATTTCAATACATACTCAAAAAGCCAACCGAAACATCATAAGACTTATATCATAATGGACATTCTGTTTGGTGTATTTAGGCATAAAACAATCACAAAAGATATTGTGGTATGAAGTGCTGCTGTCTCCAATGTCTTTTATACCCTATACAAAGTTTCAATAAGGACCTAGGGTTTGGTTTATTTTCTTACACCCAACACCATTTCCACTTCTTCAAACACACATTAGACACAATTCAACTTGATGTTTGAGTCAAAGAAACACCTACTTGTAGTTGCCGAGGCGATTTGATAAGTTTTAGGCACAAAAACATAACGCTGGAATGGATGCGTAGCACGCCAATTCTATGCATACCACAACTTCCAGTGCGTAGCGCCTTTGTTATCTTACACTGGCCAGTGAGGCCCAATGCGTAGCGCACTGCCCAGTGCGTAGCGCAC
This sequence comes from Pinus taeda, assembly GCA_000404065.3. Taxonomy (NCBI): domain Eukaryota; kingdom Viridiplantae; phylum Streptophyta; class Pinopsida; order Pinales; family Pinaceae; genus Pinus; species Pinus taeda. Next base: position 190,011 of record APFE031201780.1, read on the forward strand.
AGTTTCAATGTGTAGCGCACACCTAGCTACATAATGCATTTTGCAGGGGGCTTTTGGAGGCCTTCCCGGTGTCAAAATCGGCTGCAAGATAGCTCGTTGGAAAGGTATCTGAGTCTACTTTCCACTACAACTATAATTTGGTAATTTTTAGTTCATTTCCCTTGTCAAAAGTCAAATCTCCCAAGACTGGTCAAAATGTGCCAAATGCGGCTGCCTCAAGGAAGAGTGTTGTTGCAGTCAACTTTTGAATGCCTTCCGCAACTCCAAATTGAGCTCATGATAGCTCATTGGAAATCCCTTAGTGTCTAGTTATCATTTGACTCATCCAGAAAGTCATTTGGCCAACCATCCTAGGAGAAATCGTGATTTTCCCAAGGTCACTTCAGAGGTGCATTCAATTCTCCTGAGGCAATGGTATTTTTGACATTTCTCTAAAACCATGATACCTGTGTAAAACATGAGGGAGGTGTTTCTTCTTTGGCATGTTTTGGACAAAAACCTCTCTCCGTTTTCTAAAATTCACCTTTGATTGCTCTGAAACATCTTTTGAGTGAAACTTATCCCGATGTGTGAAACAAGGGATTTTGTAGAAATGAAGCGAAATGAAGGGGATAAGGGGATTCTAAATTCTTGGGGAGAATTTTGGAAGTAGGGAGGGATGTTAGGAAGTAGGGGAAAGTGGAATCTCAAAGATCGAGTGAGGGGAAGGGGTCCAAAAGGGAAAAACACAGGCCTATCCTAGAAAATTTCCATGTTGTGGCAAGAAACTAGGGTTTGTGCAAAAATGAGGAATTTGGGGGATCTCAGTGATGGGAAGTGTTTGATAAGGTATATTAAGGATAGGGGAAGGTGTATGAACATTTGGATACAAGTTTTTCTAATGATTTGACCGTCCAAGAGAAATTACCTCCAAAACCCTAGGAGAGGGAAATGGACTTTACCAAGGCACAACTGAAGCATGAATAAGCTATAAAATGACCCAATGGAACTTGACATGATGATAACAACCATATGAATGATGATAGACGCAGCTGAATAGTGACATAGACTGACATTTGGGCAACTTTGAAATGAGTGAAAGCAAACCCTAGACCTAATGCCTAATGACCAAATTTTGCTTGAAGACTCACTGAAATGACAAAATTTGACCTTGACACTCTAAGACCACTTTGTAAGAGCATATTTGATCACTGGAGGAAGGCTGGAAAGACTGACACTAACATTGGCTCCAATGGGGATTGTAGGTCCTTGGAGGTTCCAAGAACGGCAGATCTTTGGGAGAGCAGATAGTGCCTTCATCCATTGGGCAATGGAGTCATGATTTGAACAGATAACACAAAACCTTTGACACATTTATTGAATGAAAACTTGACTGAAAACTAACTGAAACTTGACTTAAAATTGACTCAAACCGACTCGATGGTAAACTGAAATAACTTGAAAAAGCTGACTCAATAGACCAAACACAAACGACTCATGACTGACCTAAAACGAGACTTTACAAAGCTTTTGGAAAAAAGGCAGCAATCCATCAAGATTTGGAATCATGATGACAACCACCTACATACTAATGAAATATGTACAAATCATGTGTAATGAGATTTCCAATGTAACCAATCCAATAGATGGCTACATACCAAATTTCTGCTCTCACTTTTCTCGAGCAGGCGGAACGATGTACATGTGGGCAACTCACAATAACCACTGAAACCAAGGCTTATGATAATGAACCAGGTAACATTTATCTTCTCTAGTGCTTGCAAAAGGATGCCGAAGGGATCTTGATAATCCTGAAACACTATCTTGTCTTGAGATCCAGCAGCAAAAATACAAGTACTCCCTTCATTCTGATCTGAAAGAACAATTGATTTCTGAGGGATAGGAATGCACAGAGAAGTATGTGCTTCTTCCACCTGAGTGTTTGTTGTAGGTTCCTTGACCATGAGAAATCCTGGCATATTGTTTCTCTCAAGCTCATACTCCTCATCTTCATGGTCTAGGTCATTCTTAAACAAAAAACAATCTTCAAGATTATCAAACATGACAACCTTATCATCTTTGTGAAAGGAAATATTATCTGTTTGCTGATCTATAAAACTGATTACAAGACCGTCATCATTTTCAAAAGAGGAAGAGATTTCACCAACACTTTCTTGACCATGTGTGCACTGCAAATCTGCTTTAGCTTGGGCTATAACATGACCTTTCAAGAGTTGACCTATTTCATCTTCAGACAAAGGAGATAATGCTTTTTGTTTTCTTCTGCTTAACAGTAATTATCTTCATATGACAGGGCATTCAAACTATCATTTATTACTGAGTTATTGAAAGGAGATTCATCACTTACTTGCACAAAGATCTCATTTTGTTTTCCATGAACTGATTGGATTGCTTCTTCATGAACGCTGTGTTCTAATGATGGGTTGCCAGTATGATTGAGAACATTTGGATCCATTACTGTGTCTTCTGCATTCTAGATGATTTCAATAGCAGAGTTCTCTTTGATGGGCTTCAACACAAGATATGTTTGGTCATCACAATCTGAATGTAGTTTTGAAATAGTCGACTTGATTGCATCACATTCTGAAACTGAATCTTGACTTTCATGCATGTTGTCTTCTTCTATTGATAGATCTGAAATAACATTCTCCCTTTCATCATTTTCAGCCATGTGGCCATCTTCAACCTACTGATCTTGATTCTGCTGCAAAATTCCCTGATCATCTTGATAGGTATCCTCTAGGTTCTCTTCATGTTGCTGAAATGGATTCTCATACAGAGCCTCCATGATCTCATCATCCATGAAATTATCATCTTCATAACATTTCTCAAGACTTTCAATAAAAGTAGAAGCATGTTTGCAACAGTCATGAACTAAATTTAATGATGGATAAGACGCTTGATATCTTTCAATGAACAGGGCATGAAAATCTTTTAAACAATAAATACAAGTAGGCGACAAACTTTCATACCAAGATTGGGCTTCACCTTCCAGAGTGGCCAGGAATATCTTCATCAAGCAATCTTCAGAAAAATCCACCTTCAACTTGCGAATATGCATGTGAAATCTAACGAGATGTAAAGCAACATCTTTCTTACCATCATCTTTAAACGTAGGCAAATTCCTTGACCAATCTACCTTGGGCATCTTATTTGGAAAACCTGGAATGTGATTTTGGCTCATGGGAGTGTATCTTCTCATGATTCGGTCCATCTTGAAAATCTCACAGCTACTGATCTCCCTACAGTGGAGTCACCATGAAGCATTGATTTCTAGATTTTTCAGTGAATGGAGTCGCCAGGTGAATGATTTTAGCCTTGCCAGTGTCTGATCGTTGTCCACCATCAAAAATCAGATCTGAGCTTGATACATGTACTGGGGCAATTTATAAGTTAAGTGTTACGATTACAAGCTAGACCGAAGATCGACTGAAGCAGCGTTTATCTACTACTCGCAAAGCAATGTGCAGTTCGAAGGCTACCTAGCGTGACTTCAGACTCCGTCTGTAGCTATAAATCAAATAACACTAACAAGCAAACTAGTTCTTCCCTAGTATGGTCGCCACTATGTTAGCGCTTAAATCTACCTTAGGCTGAAATAAGGTAAAACTCAAGGCTACATCAAACCACGCTCAACCTTGTAGCTAGCCCTACGAGGACAGGAGAGGGCTCTCTCCAGGTCAATCTCGGCAAAAGGTAATCAATGAGGCTCGATATGACTAAATTGATAATTAATTTTAGGCTAGGTATGAAGTACAAGGAGTTTGAAATTGATTTTTTAGAGTTTTGTTGAATCTAAGGGAAAGGTAATTTTGGGTGCGGGGATGAGACATAGTTTTTGCGGAGGTCTACTTGGGGCAAGGTAGGCGATTGTCTTGATGCTTTTAAAGAGAATGAATGGCTAGATTTGACTGGTGAGAAGTTAAGGAGAGCAAGAAGCTTTCAAGGATTCTCCATAAACAGATGAAAACATGGAAAATCAAACAAACTTAAAGGCAGAGAATAACAAATTATGGATTCGACCTTAACATTTCATTTGTTCAATTACAGAAGATAAGAGAAGGAAAATAATATACATAAACAACTTACAAATACTGAAAGAAGCACACCATCAACACATAAGGCCACATGAATCCCAAACAGTTCTTTAAAACCCTGGTCTTTCCTTTGCCAAAATGCAGAAAATATGTATAATAGGGTGTCAAGCTTTTCCCAAGAGTCCAACCTATCCAACCCTTGAAAATGATTGAGAAATTACATCATATAGACCATCCTAACCCCTTTCCATGCCTCTAGGGGTCGAGCTCCTCCTTCTAGGAGCAGTTTGAACTAATTCCAAACATAGAGCTGAAAACTAGGCATCCAAACAACCTGTCTCTAAAAGAAGGGAAACTGATTCATTACATTAAATTTTTGCTATTTTGTGAAAGAATCATCTAGAATAGGTAAATAAGTGCCCAAGTTACATTATGTACATCAAACTACATCAATATAGGTCAAAAATCACATCAAGAGGTGAAACTGGTCATAACTGGCTGAAATTCTGAGCTGGAAGGTGAAAATTTGACCAAAAATCTCTATGCGTCGCGCGCTTGAGCTCTATGCGTCGCACGCCTTTCAGCCTACTTTTGGGGCACTTGGAGGAGTTCAAATTGAGCTTATATTGGCTTGTTGGAAAGCCCCAACCCAAGTGGAATTTTCCAATTTGGTGTCCATTTGCCCTTCCAAAAGTGCATTCTTCCAAGACTGCTTCCTGTGTGTCCAAAAAGGGGCAGTAAGGTCATTTTTTGCATGTTTTTTGACATTTTGGGGACCCAAAACTTGCGAAAATTTCTTGTCCAAGTACCAAAATTCATGATTTCTCATGAAAAATCCAAAACTATAAGCCATTTGTCATTTGGACCTCCCAATCCTATGCGTCGCGTGAGGCGCGCGACGCACTGGGCTTGAGGTGCGCGACGCATAGAGCCTGTTCATAGTGCCTTTTTGCAGGAGACATTTGGAGGCCTTCCCGGTGTTGAAATCAGGTGTAAGATAGCTCGTTGGAAAGGCCTTTGAGTATAATTTCCAACCCAACTAGAATTGTTCAATTTGGAGTTCATTTTCCTTGTCCAAAATCAAATCTCCCAAGACTGGTCAAAATGTGCCAAATGAGGCTGCCTCAAGGCAGAGTGCTGTTGCAGTCAACTTTTGAATGCCTTCCTCAACTCCAATTTGAGCTCGTGATAGCTCATTGGAAATATATTTTTGTCTTTGTATCCTTTGAATCATCAAGAAAGTTATTTGGCCAACCAAGCTAGGAGAAAACTTTATTTTCCCAAGGTCACTTCAGAGGTGTATCAATTCTCCTGAGGCGATTGCATTGTTGACATTTCTCTAAAACCATGACACCTATGTAAAAATTGAAGGAGTTTCTTAGTTCTTGGCCTATTGGGGACAAAAAACTCTCTCAATTTTCCAAAATTCATCTTTTATTGCTCAGAAACATCATTTTAGTGAAACCTATCCCGATGTGTGAAACAAGGAATTTTGTCGAAATGAAGCGAAATGAAGGGGATAAGGGGCTTCTAAATTATTGGGGAAATTTTTGGAAGTAGGGAGGGATGTTAGAAAGCAGGGGAAAGTGGAATCTTAGATATTGAGTGAGGGAAAGGGGTCCAAAAGAGCAAAACACAGGCCCAACCTAGAAAATTGCCAGGTTGTAGCTAGAAACTAGGGTTTGTGCGAAAATGAGGAATTTGGGGAATCTCAGTGATGGGAAGCATTTGATAAGGTACTTTAAGAATAGGGGAAGGTGTATGAACATTAGGAAACAAGTTTTGCCGATGATTTGACCGACCAAGAGAAATTGCCTTCAAAACCTTAGGAGAGGGAAATGACCTTACCTAGGCGCAACTGAAGCATGAACAAGGTGTAAAATGACTCATTAGACACTGAGATGATAATGAAAACCATATTAATGATGATAGAATCGGCTGAATAGTGACATAGATTGGCATTTGGGAAACTTTGAAAAGAGTGAGAGCAAACCCTAGACCTAATGCATAGTGACCAAATTTTGCTTGAAGACTCACTGAAATGACAAAATTGACCTTGGCACTTCAAAATCACTTTGTAAGAGCATATTTGATCACTGGAGGAAGGCTGGAAAGATTGACACTAACATTGGCTCCAATGGGGATGGTAGCTCCTTGGAGGTGCCAAGAACCTCAGACCTCTGAGAGAGCAGACCAGTGCTTTCAACCATTGGGCAATGGAGTCATTATTTCGGCAAACGACATAAGACTCTGACTCATTTATTGACTGAAATCTGACTCAAGCCGACACAATTATGAAACCAACATGACTGAAAACTGACTCACAAATGACTCATTACTGACTTAACGAAAACAAGAACTTACAAAGCTTATTGAAGGGCAGCAGTCCATCAAGATTTGAAATCATGATGACAA